>JAIFHC010000316.1:0-50000 GCA_021229015.1 Solen grandis | reverse complement strand
GACATTATCCATGACGAGCTGCGTCTGAAAGATCTTGAATATCTTAATAAAAACATGGATAACCTAGAGCGAGCTGTCGTCCGTGGCAACGGCCAGAAACGCAAGCCAGAATACGTGATCCTAATCTCAACAATTCAGGGATTGAATTACTATTTTTCCAATTTCTAGATATTTCTTATTTTCAGTAACTATTTTTCTAATTCATGTGGTCTTAAATATGTGGTCTTAAATGAAATACAGAATGAGAAAATATTTATCATTCTTAATCCACCATAGGAACAGTCGATGTATATTATATTTCTTTTTATTTTATCTGGTTTTCCATCCCATTAGAAGTTAAAAAATATAGTTTCTAATTTCATTAATGTTTCCTGTTTTGGTATTTGTAGTGACAAAATTAAATGGACTAATTTTGCTAAAGCAAGATTTTTTATCACAATTATTTTTCTGATTGGAGTAACAATCTTCTGGACCATGACTTAAGTAAATATTTTATTTCCTCGATTTTTCCATTATAGTTCCATTCCTCCATGTCTTCTAACTTACTACTAAATTTTAAGCCAAGCAATGTAAACTGTTTATTCCAATTCATATTTAAGTCGGGTAATACCTAATAATTATTGTTTTTATACTACCAATACTTATCAATTTAGTTTTCTCAATATTTATATTCAGGCCGGATATTTGAGCATAAAGCTTTAATGTATTTAGAGAGTTTTTGAGAGATTTTTCACTGCCATCAATTACTAAAGAGGTAATCATCTGCAAATTGTGAGATTTTAAATTCTCTATCATTTATGTTTATTTACTTAATATTAGAGTTTCCACGAATCATAATTGCATCTCGGCACATAAAATAAATATATATGGAGATGTCGGATCCCCTTGGCGACAGCCTCGTTCAGGATAGAACCAGTCAGATAAATGCCCATTGACTACACAACAGGATTCAATATTTGTGTAACGTTGCTTTATTATTGTACTTTATCTAATACCAACTGAAAAAGAAACAGATTTAAAGTTATACATAATATTGAATGAACCCAGAGCAAGTAACTGTGCTGTTTAAAGCCTGTAAAACAGTTTATAAGTTACTAATATGTACTCTCATACACCAGGGTCTCTATATATACATAGCATGAAGAGACCCTCACAATTACATACACTTGTGCCTACATTTTAAAAACTATTTATCAATACGAGCAACTGCGCATCACTGCTATATGACTGTCATCTTTTGTTTACATTTCCAGCCGGCATTACCATATATGATGATTATCATAGCATAATAAAAACAATCCGACCTACCTACTCCCTTTTTTCAAGCGTGTCACAGAACCACACATATCATTTTGGACATACTGTCACATAAATATAAAGATATGTGAATAGAGCAGTAGAATGACAGAGAAATAATTTAAATGTATGAATAAGTTTACTGTGATTTAATGTCTTATCTGAATATAAAATTATACTGGGCATCTTACGTGAATAAAATAAGTCATACACAATCTGAATAGATTCAACCACGCGATATCAACTTCAGGTTTTGACACAGTTTTGGTAGTAACATGATTGTAGCACATACACCAAACTCGATCCCGGCAACAATGAACGTCACACTGTAGCTCCCACTTACGTCATAAAGCCACCCTGGAAGTACAATAAAATTATAGGGACACTTATGGCAATTTCTCAGAGAGTGGCTCGTTTTTGTTAAATTTCAATAGATAAATAAATCGTTCAATCAGTCGATCGATCGACTGACAGAAATAATTCGTAATCAACAAGAATAAACCAAAATAAGCAGAAACTATCCAAAAGCTCTCACGTAAAAAAATCCGAGGAACAACACCGGTTCTTGAAAAGACGGCTAGAAGGGACTATGTAAAATTAAGTCATAAGCACCCGGCCACAGAGTAGTCTTGTATTATGAATTTGAACTTGAGGGCTTGGGTTTAAGTATGTAATAAATAATCTGTTGTATTTTTCTGCGATTTTGTTTTCATTTCACACACTGGAAACACGTACCACCTAGTGGTCCCGCCATTAGTCCGGATATTCCAAGCAATAAATACACGATTCCAAAAGACCTGGAGAACATCTCCGCCCCGAACAGATCGGTCAGCACAACTGCGTTGAGTGTGACATACCCTCCTGAAACGAGAACCACTATTTATTTGTAACGTAACCTCCTGAAACTACTTAAGGCTTCATTTTTTCGGCGTAAGCTGTATAACATGGATTTTGACCTATTTCTTCAACCAATATAATCTTGCTTTATAAATTGAAAGTTCCGAAAAGCATCCGTGTCAATGGTTTTCATAAAATATTTTAGGATATTCCATCATAAAGCGGGAGCTTCAGGGTGCATACCTTTCTACATGATTGTCAATTGGCAGATAACAATTTAATTTACCTCTTTTACCTAACTTATTTGTTTTTCACTTTTATTACATTTTTTGTCCCTTTCATTTTTTTTCACTGGCTGGTATATTACATCTCCTAAATTTAAGAGACGAATATGTTTTCCAGCATTATTTCAAAATCATAGACCATTTATTTGCCAGCGCTATTATAATGAATCATATTGTAACATTTTTACTTAAAATTTCATATATTTTTTGTTTCTTACGCCTAGTAATTTTTTAAAGATCTAATACCTTTTTAAATATATTTCTTTGTTTTTAATAACGTACGGTTTAAAATCTTGTAACATATAAAGGTATATCACTTATCAATGTTATTTATTTACTAAAGGCACATACCACCAAAAATAATCACAGAAAATTGTGAAATACACACATGTGTAAACAAATAATCGTGTAGTCCGTGCTGATGATGATTAGGAATATGGTGATGGCGACAGCGGTAAAAGCATACCTGCAAGAAGTCCGAAGATGCAAGCATATATTAGTTTGGTGTTGAATGTGACGAGGAGGGGAGAAGCTGCTGTGGATATTCCCATCAAATAGATCAACGATTCGAAAATGATAAACCTGTTCACAAAGGACTTGTCCCCTAACAATCCCACAGCAATCCTTCCAATTGTGTTCGTCAAACCTACAGATATGAATGTGAATAAATAAATCATAGAATTGTTTCAAGGTCGGATAATAATACGTAATAATATACCCTTTGGGGCCTCGATAACAAACCAATAAAAATGCAGAAATTTAGTGATAAGTGCTTATGGATAACGCAAGTATGGTAATATTTTGATTAATATTACTTTATTATGTTAATATTCTGTAGTAAATGCACATGTGGTACTGATCTAAGACCATTGGAGGTACTCACTGCTATATTCTTATATAATCCATAGTCTTTGAAGTGTTATATTACAGAGAGTCTTTTAGACATAGAAAACCTCGAGAGGCTGATGCAATAGAGCATTTCGACGTAAGTTAGTGTGTCTTAATTAAATTCAGACAAAAGCTATTAGTACGTCTGGAAAGAGTAACAACAAGTTTCAAAGGGTAAGCCTAATGAATTTGATTTTGAACTAGCGCAACCTAAGTAATCAAAGGAAATAAAACTCGAACGCAAATATTCAAATAGATTGATAGGAAAAGTATCCTACCTACAGAGGCAGAGATCCAAGCGGCCTGATGTTTCTCCATACCCAGTTTTTTGGCTTGGTCCGGGAGAAAATTAAATGGAATAAGAAATGCAAAGTTTAAAATGAATATTGACACAAGAAACGTTATAAACAGTCTGTTTGTTAAAAGCGATACGTCAAACATTTGAAGAAAAAAATCCTTTATGTCAGTTAACCATTTTCGATTTGAATTTGACTTGAAATTCAATTTATCCATTGTGTTGAAATTGCCAGTCTGGATTTTTTCATCTGTTAACATGAATTCGCTTTCCTCTGGTTCTTGAGTGTTGTCCTTGTAATGTTTGCTGGCATAATTATCTATATCATTCTCGTCTGAGTATTCTTGAACATCTTTTAGGTTGAATTCTGCTTGAAGTTTTGTTTTCGTCGGTGGAAATAGAAGTAGTCCGCAAATAACGCCGTGAAGGAGTAAACCGGCCTCTAAAAGAAGAGTTCCCCTCCAGCCGTATGTGTCCAAGAGTAAGCGCGTCAAATGACTAAATGTGAATATTCCAATTCCTGAAATGAACGTGTAAATACATTAACAAATTTAATACAAGTAGTCTTGCCATTAAAATAACACTTCATTAGTTCTGTATTGTTTATGTTCATCCGCACGGTAGCTGGCGCTGTCTTGTTCGGCGCTCAGCGTAAAATGGTGCTTCCAAAAATAAATGACCCGGTAGAAACAATTGTAACTTGTTAGTATATCATTTGAAATATTGTCATTCTACCGTTAAAACTAGCAGCATAAGAAACTTTTAAATACAAAATAACGAATCATTAATTCATTCAATAAATGTAGAGAAGGAAAGGTAATCGCTCTTGAAGTTTTATTCAATGATAAAATATGCGAAATTGTTATAAGTATCCCTACCTGAGCCACAAACATTAATTCCATTGGCTAGGGCCCGACGCCTGTTAAAGTGTTGCATAACACACACGGTGGCGGGCATGTACATCAGTCCGATTCCAAAACCTAACACGACCATCACAACATGCAATAACCATAGTGATCTTAAAGTCATATTTGATTAGAAAGGACGCCGTGGTCAAGTTGACCATGAGTATGAAGGATGTAGATTCGATTTGAATACCAAGGTTTCCTCGCAATTTGTTTCTAATTTTTATTGAATAAGATCAAATCACAATGTTTAGATATTAAAGATGAAAGTGAATATCTCTGAAAAACGCACAGTCAGTTTGGGGCTCGAACTCGTAATACCTCGCTTACTGGGCGGGGGTGCTATATTGACTGATCTACAGAATCTCGTATACAATTTCTTCATGGATTATTGATTGTATATAGGCTTCGTAGCCATACTCACAAAATATAAATTCAAAGTCGATCCTAAAGTGGACTTTGCAAAATAATACTTTGAACCTAAATGTACGTAATTACTTTAAAAACAGAAATAACAGTTTAAATTTAAGAAGTATACAGTTGACGAAGGGTTTTTGAATATTTCCCTCTTTTCTTTCTAAATTAAACCGTGTTCAAATTCCACCAACCCTACTTACCGCTAAAGGAAATTTGAATACCGTGGTACTAGATTTGAATTTCATCCATTCTTGTTTCTTTAATTAAAGACAATAATTATTTTTAGTTATTTGTTATTTAGGTAAACATCTATGTTAATATAGTTATGTACGTAATATAGATATTTTATGAAATCATAGAATACGTTTCTGATTCATTTAAGAAAACATATTATCTTACCTGTGATTATTCCATAAGTAATATTCAGGTGGTATAATTCCGTTGCAAATATGCTGAGTATGTATCCAGCACAGCTGACTAGTGTTCCTATGGCAACAATGACTCGGTGGCCATACCTTTCGCTCAGTGTCCCTGCAAGAGGGCCTGGAATATCAATTAGTTTTTTGTCTTCCATATATATGGCCAATCTCATTAAAATCATATCATAATTTGCGCTCCTCTACAATATGCGACATCACATTAGGGGTCACGTCAGATTGACCTTTAAAGTAATTTATATGCATAAAGAAGTGCTCAATTTTAAATCAGTCAAATAGCGCGTTTCAAACCTTTTAATTTCAGTTCTTCCTGCTGAACTTGTTATCAATAACTCCCGAAAAGAAAATCCACACACAAAACATATGTCACTCGAAGAATAAAGCTTTTTAGGCTTGTTTTCTGTCACATTGACTGAACCCATGGGCGCCTCCATCATGTAATTTGATCATATATATTGATGCGGTTACTTCCCCTGGTAGGGAAACGATTCTGTAGGCGCCGATTTGATTGGCTTATACAAACGTCATCTGAGAAGACCTTCTATACGATGCTGTCAGATTCAGTTAGCAATACTGGATCTGATTTTAATTGGCATGTGGCCTGATTTAATTTGTAAAAGCCAAATAAATAAATAACAATGCATGATCATTACACACTGTTACGGCCAAGGTAATGAAATGACGCAACAAAGAAAAATCAGCAACAAACTAGTAAACCAAATATATTTTAATTATTAATAAGTTATAAATAACAATATGAATATCACAACAAACATTGTCTTACAATTATTATAATAAATTATTTTGACCATTGCCTAATTGATAAAATTTAGATTAAACCTGAGCAGTCCAAAAGACACACTCTTCTTCCAAATGTAAATCTGAAGTTAATCCCACACTGTTGAATGGCCCACACTTGATGACTTGATGCAAACAAGTCTGATCTCCACTCAAACTTCCCTTCATTATATATACTGGAGCAAAATATGCTAGAAACAACCATACTATACTCCAAAAATGAATTTTCTAAAGAGTAAGCATGTCATATAATACTTCTAGAATTTTCCATAAAAAGAAGGAAAATTCCATTAAACAAAAATACCAGTAAATAAGAATAGGGGTCTCCTTAATAGAACACCCCAGATCAATAATAGTAAACAAGTTATTCTTAGAATAAGGATTTCCTTCTACAGAATAGTGTATACATAAGTAGGTCAGGTGTAATATGAACGCCTTTTGCTCATAAGCAATTGGGCATCTATGGTTAATACGTTATGATGTTATGGGTATATGATAAGACCTTACTCATTCTATCACATTGGCATTGAGCAAATATCTCTGGGATAAGATAATTGTATATCCTTTGGCCATATAAAGCTATAAAACATAAGTTACATTTCCTGATGTGGCATCGTGGCATTTGTCTTCGAATTGGTATAGGAGTAGGCCCCTAAATTACTGAAATACTGTCGATGGACTATAACCAGAGAATATAAACACTTTTGAATGTTCTATAACTTACCCACAATATGCCTTACTCCATAACATACTGACGCAATCATAACGGTTTCGGCTCTACTCTGCTTAAAAAACTCCAACAAATCGACTAGAAGAACCCCAAAAGAGAAGTTAAGTCCGTCCGCGAGGAATCCAATCGTGAATGCAGCCCCAACCACCACCCATCCGTAACCACCATCAGAGTAAACAACACACTCTGAACAATCTGCACGATTCCTACTTTTCGTAGTGTGATCACTAGTGTCTTCAAAGATATCAGATGGTCCTTTGCCTGTCATTTTTTTGTCCTGAAGAAAGAACAGTAAAACCTTGCATTTAAGACCATCATCTGATACAGAGAAATGTCTTAATAGCGAGATGGCCTTAATACGTGTAGTGAATTTCACTCATATATGAAGTTAAAACAGGACTGATATTAGTAAAATTTAAGATCGTGTACAAAATATACTACTATTTACATTGAACATTGTCAGTTTTACAATTAATAGATACGTTGGTTATTTAAAATTGTTTTGTAATAAAAAATATAAGTACTATAAATAAAGACTGAGACTGAGACTGAATTAAAGCCCTATACATCTGCTTCCTTTAGTTTGTGTCTTCTTATATTGCCATTATATTTTTACTTTAAATGTAATTAGTTTGCATATCTATCAAAATTTATACTCTATATATTTACCAGTTTTGACTGTGCACTCTTAACCATCCAGCTATGATTCCTTCAATCCTCTATGTCTCAATCTTTAGCCAGTACATTTTTGATCAATTGTTTTCACAACATGGCCAAATACAGCGTGATGAGGCACGCAAGTGTATTGTGACAATGTCATAAAATTAATGCACAAACATATATACTCTTTGGCTGATACATTTTGGTCTCGTAAGTGGGTTAGAAACTATAATGGGTGAGGCATTTTATCCACTTGAATGGTCTTAAGGTAAAGTCCCTGTAAGGTTCCACTTTGTCTTGGATCACTTAACCTCTACCAAGATAACCAAGGTACCATAAGGAAACATTAAATTAAACCTTAAAACTATATGGTTCTAAAAATAAATGGTAGTCTTAATTTCAAAACTGTCGTTAATCAGGGTATCAGTTTCGAAAATTAGTGTGGTGTACCTAAATCAGACCTAAACATATAGGACTTTAATGTCAAGTGTTTGACTACGTATTTAAGTGGTTTGTGTTGACTTGATCAATTGTGAATGACATTAAAAAAAAAACAGACTGTGACACTATACCATCTAAAAGACAAGACGCAATTGGTCCTCAGTCCGAAAAAACTATAGATCTATACTTTATTAACAGAGCATGCACTATTGGGTGATTTCGTGTTCAAAGGCCCTTTATATCTCATAGTGATATACTTTTTATAAAAAAGAAAAGACGTACAGATGGTGTATGGAAATTGACGAAGATATGCTGAATATAAAAATCAGGTATTTTGTAAACAATTGAATGATCTTTAGTAAAAGATTCTTTCTTATTTATACATTGTAGTAATATATTGTCGTCAACGAGCATGTAAAAGTTGCATCTCCTAACAAATCTGTAACAAATATTTTTGGAAGAATAAAGGGCCTTTAAATAGGAACATTAAATTGTTGTTTGCTAATTGACAATCATGTGGAAAGTTATGAGCAGGCAGTGTAAAAGTCCAAGCAGGGATACTACAACGTTCTCATACAAATATGCACCCTAATTAAAAAAATGGTTGTGGCGGTCAATTGTCCACAAAATATTTAGTATAAACGTATAACTTACCCACACTCCTCGCAAAATAATTAAATACGTTAAACATATCTTATTATATTATATACTTTGAAGACTTAGCATAATCTGAACGCACTTAAACATTTGTAGATCTCCATTATTATCAAGAACGAAATGAAAAGGTAACCTCTAGGTTGTCCCCCATGTATCGTTGAATATAAGCTGAAATGTTGTTTTTTATACAAAAATACACAAACAACAACTTTTAACACACATAAAAATCCTCCTGGAGTGAATAGATAACCGTTTGTCTCAAAGTATGACCCCGTTACTCACTGAACCCCAATTAAGTCTTTATCACGTTTTGAGATGAGGTCAGTGACCTAGAATATGTGCGCAGAAATTTTCTCATTCGAATTCTTCATGTCGTGCCGAATTCTCCATTCTCTTACCCTAGTATTTTTTTAATCTGGCAACTACAGTACTTAATTTTCAAATGTTTTGAAATCGTTGGAAATAGTGCTCCATTTAAGTGTCACGTGACAGTATTTTGGGGAAACGCCCGTGACATGTCATAACTTCTCGCCAGAGACACTTTTATGATGTTTGTGATTGGGCAAGGAGTTTCGCTGTACACTGAACAAATTGTTTTAACATTCATTTTTAGGACTAACATTTTGTGCACCGACTTAGAATTGGATCTACGGATTTATGAACACATATTAACTCTATCGAATTTTACAACTAACACGGCTGACCTCGCGAGACGATTAACATGATTAGCGAGTTTTATTGTGAATTTAGCGCCTTAAAATCCAGTCATAGAGATAAACTTCGTGGCCATTTTCGGATCCTCAAGGTCACTTTAAAGTTTTTGGTTCACTAAAGTCTCTGGCGGCCATGTTGCTTTACTCTTCTGGTGAATTAAGCGCCAAAACATTATTTCAATGTAATACACATGGAATGTCCAAACTCGAAACAAGACGTATCTTTAAAAATATACTCGGCCGTGGAAAAACCTGGTTTGATTATGGCTGGGTATTTTTTTTAGTTTTCTGTTCATGAAGAAAAATTAAGTAAGCTATAAACAAGAAAGTTCGTTTCCGAAACTCCTTACGGTCTAGAGAGTTCGTTTCCGAAACCTCCTTTAGATTATTTTTACAACTTTTAGAATGGCCAATGAGAATCCCAGATTTCAGATCGAAACATTAATATGACCAATGAAAATCTTATTTCTATAAAGATTTTCCCTGTCTAGGAAGTCAGGGTGAAAATAGTCAGCCTACGGCCGAAAAATGACGAGAATAAACAACGTGGATCGGGCCAAAGCCTTTAGCATGATTAGTGCTGGTACCTAGATTAGACAGGGAAAGCCTTCGGTATTATTAGTGCTTGTACCCAGATTAGACAGGGAAAGCCTCAGGTATAATTTGTGCTGGTACCCAGATTTGACAGGGAAAGCCTTCGGCATGATTTGTGCTGGTACCCAGATACGACAGTGAAAGCTTTCGGCATGATTAGTGCTGGTACCCAGATCTGACTGGGAAAACCTTCGGTATGATTAGTGCTGGTACCCAGATTTGACAGGGAAAGCCTTCGGCATGATTTGTGCTGGTACCCAGATCAGACAGGGAAAGCCTTCGGTATAATTTGTGCTGGTACCCAGATTTGACAGGGAAAGCCTTTGGCATGATTAGTGCATGTACCCAGATACGACAGTGAAAGCCGTCGGCATGATTAGTGCTGGTACCCAGATTTAACAGGGAAAGCCTTCGGCATGATTTGTGTTGGTACGCAGATTGACAGGGATCACTGATTCTGACAGATTGTTAAAAAATAAGTTCTCCATTGACACATAGTTATCAAGTATTTGTGTAGGAACAAATGTGTACATATTTGTTAATTTTATTCTGAGATTTAAAACAAATATAAGTGTACATTTAGAAATTTTACTTGTGTATAGCTGATATTAAAACATGCACGTGGCTATTTTATCTGTAACAAAAGCTACTTCAAAGTTGAGTAGTCGACAACGGTGGCCCTTTAGTGTAACAACTAGTGTCTAGAATTTTAATCAGTTAATGCAATTAAGCCCCCTTTTTATCAGAACACATATGTCTACGTCCTCTTTAACATTAAATTCTAACAATTGTAAAGATCGTTAAAAGCTTTTTATTTCCTACACAAATGAAGTTCTCTGAGCCATGGTAAAAAATAATTGCTTTCATTAGAACAGTAATTAAGTGACTAATTTATTTGTCCAAATTGAACAGCTCATTCTATTACGCCATAACGTGTGATATTTCTTTCATATTTTATTTGCCTTCTCTCTCCGTTTTCTATCGTGGCCATAAACACCGTTGGCTCATGACACGGTGGTGTAGTGAATTAGAAATGCATTTTCCTATTATAAACTCCAATCTTAGCATTTGGACCGCCCCCGAGGGTCGAATGGTGAGAGCGTCATCCTCGCGAGCGGGAGGTCGAGGGTTCGATCGCCGATCACTTCATATTAAAGTAATTTACATGGTACTGTTAGCTTGGCTCTTAGCATATACTATTTTGGGCAGTTCAAGGACTGGTTGGTCTAGTGTCAGGATATTGTGACTGGGTTTGGTACCATGCCACAAGCAAATGTCTACGGCGTGATACAGCATTGTGGCATCATTATCTATTTTTATCTGACTCCAAAGACAAAGTCTCAAAATGACTGAATTACTGTCGAGACGGGACGTTTAAACATCAAACAAACATGACATGTAACTGAACAATATTGGTTGAGGTCAGCTAGGCCATCTTACACACCAAATATCTAAACTCTAGGCCTTGTGGTTTCTGACAAGAGGATTTTTCTAGTTTTTCTATATATAAGTCTATGGACAATCATACTCGGTAATGGTCCATAAGACAATGTCACACACCAAATATCTAAGCTCCAAGCCTTGTGGTTTCTGTCATAAAGATTTTTTTGTTTTTTCTTATACAAGGCTATATAAAATCAAGTGGATCCTGGGGAGCGGCAAATTTCGACCCCAGGGCCATGATTTGAAAAAACTTGTAGGCAACTTTCCTTCTGAATATGGCTTTCAAGTCATACGTTTTTATTCCCTAACGATGCATTTACCCCCTAAAACAATTGTCAAAGTATTAAGACTTTTCCCCATAACCAGAAAAAGGTAATATAACAACGGGGGTGTAAATTCCCTCTTGCCAGTTAAAATAAGTGCAGGGTGAAAGATTCAGTGAAAAATCAAACCAATTCTTTGTAATTTTCTTGACTGAACTTTGTACTTAGGTGAGAAAAATGTGCAGTCAGACCAGGACTTGAAAGCGGGACCCCTCACTTAAAGGACAATTGCTCATCCAACTGAGCTAATCGAACACTTACGCAAATCTCTAATTGCAGTGATTATTTCCACTTTAGAGGGAAAGGGGCCCGGGACCTTAGGAGGGGGGAAAAGTGTGCGAACGAGCTAAAAGGGGAATTTTTCTACTATGTATAATGTATGGGTTTTATTGTATTTTACTCTTATTTAATGATGTTAATTAATAAGAATAATATTATAACATGTTTGAACAGTTTCATCAAGAATATATCATTTCAAAAAGACACTTCGATCACACAATATGTAAACTCATAATCATGGTGGAGGGGGGAATAAAAAAAATGGGGCCGGGGGGGGGGGGATATATATTCCAGGCAGGGGGAATGCCTCCTATATTCTCAAAATATTTTGACAAAAAAAACCCAACAAAACAACAACACTGATTAGTAAGGATTACTTAAAGGCCTTTACACACTCCCCTTGTCCCAAAACTTAAAGTACAGAAACCAAATTGCTATGTTCCCGAAAAACCCAAAAGGCAGTATATATTGGGGAACAAATCTGTAACTGTTCTAGACTGGAACTTGAACCTGGGAACCCTTGCTTACAGGGCAAGCCCCCTATTGCCTTAGCTACTGGACTGCTTACGCAATTCTCCCATCAATTAGGGTTTCTAAAAGGCCTTTACAACTACAGTGGTCACGCGATTCCTTAATGTGGCGATTCATTGAATACCGGCGATGGCTCGAGCTACAAGCCCGGTCCCTTGATTTAGCCCTTCTTATTCTATATAAATTTATGGGCGATTCTTCAAACATGCGATTTTGGATTCCTCGAACTCCGTCCTTGGTCCCTAGATAGCATATTCTATATTATTTCTATGCGATTTCTCGAACCTACCTACATCTCCCTGACAACCATACTCCGGCCCAATGACCATCCGTAATTAACACCTTGGTCGAGATGGTTTTCTTTTTGTTTTCACACATTGTCAAACCTCCTTAGAGTACATCGGTGAACCGTTATATCAATACGGCCATGTAGAAATTATTTTCGCACCTACTGATCAAGTAACAAATTGTGATTAGTCTGCATGATTACTTATTTGTCATTAAAGGAGCCGATTTTGTTGTTCGAGTGTTGTTCTTTTTCTCTGTAATCATTAATTTGAAGAACCACGGTATAAGTGTTTATTACAAGAATGTAAAAAATACGCAACGCCACCATATGCACAAACTAAAACAAAGGGTTTCAATCATATTATCGGTAAAAAAAGAATTTATTTCTGACTTTATTCTCACAATGAAGGCTATGATCGTGTTTTTTTTGTATTTTTTAACATAGATTATGTTTATAAAGTATTATTAAAGGCTAAACTTAACAAAATAATTAATGAAACGATGACGTTAAGGTATCAACAAATGTAAATGTATTGAATTTTGATACATAAATGATTCCTCGAATATGGCGATTCTTCGAGTTTTTTTGCAGTCCGACCTCGAGAAATCGCGTGACCACTGTATATCAAACTTTGGAGGGGCTATGCCAGGTGGGTGATAAATTTAGGAATTTTACACCCATGGCAAAAATAGTGTTCTATCTATCTTTTGTTATTGTCTAACCCCCTCTGGGAATAAGGTATCTTGTTGTCAAGTAGCAATAATGTTAGTAATAACTGTGAAAAAAATCATCTCAGCCATAAAAGCAAAAACAGTCCAAAAGATTACACTGGTAACTACAGAAGTTTTGCAAAATGTGAAAAAAAAAAAAGCCACGAAAATCGAAAGTAATCTTAAATAGGTTGTGTTTCTAAATATCATCAGTTTTCTTGTATTTAATAATTTTATGATGGTCTAACTTTCATTGAAAAATTAAAGGAATTTGAGACATTAACGATAAAGGATTTTTTAAACATGATGACTAAATGAGTTAAAAAGTTGTTATGTCTGTACTACAAAATGACGAACAATTTACAAAGATATAATGAATGTACAATCATTTATTATCATCAGTCCACCTATTTTTTTTTTACTTATCACCAGTGATGTTGCTACAACGTAGAGAAAATATTACCATAGATTGTAAATCGTATTTCCGATGAGTTGAAAAGCGCTAATATACTTAAAGGTATAACTGCAGCAGCTTTATCGTTATCGATACGGTTTTCTCCGTCTCTCTCCGTCTCTCTCTCTTTCTCTCTCTGTCTATCTGTCTCTCTCTCTCTCTTTGAAACCCTTCGATCTATCCCTCTGTAAATTAAAATATATAAAAAATTGTCATTTAGCTAAATTCATATATTTCGATATCTCATAACGATTTATTGAAATTGATAATGAAAAACATCACAATTGTAAATACTTGCTGTTTTCAAGCGACCACTGTACAGTTTTTTGTCTGTCTATGTTACTAAAATCTTCGTCAAATTGAACGGATTTACTTTAATTATTTTAAATATGATAATGATAGTTTTATAAATTCAAAGGTAAGAAGTTACAATCATTTATTCGTATAAGGATTAACCCAACTTTTTATTTTGTTTTATTTCTTTAATTTAATTTTGCAAGTAATCCTTGAACTATTATGAAAATATGAGAAAATGAAATTTCTGCTGTTTTGCATGTCTTCTTTCTAAAATTGACGTAAAATAAATTTCAAATTTAGTATTTTGATACGTTTGCATACGCGAGCAAATTTGCATGTATGCATGTACGCAAATAAATAATAGCATAGGCGTATGCGCACGGGATTTAAGATATATCAAAAGTACCACTTAACAGTTACATGTCATGTTTTTTTTGTTGTATAAACGTCCCACTGACAGTATTTCAATCATTTTGAGACTTCGTCTTTGGAGTCTCAAAGAGACTGATATGATTAGATTATTGCTGCCACACTGCAGTATCACGCCGTAGACATGTGCTTGTGGCATGATACCAAACCCAGTCAAAATAATGTGACATCAGACCAACCAGTCCTGGAACTGCCCAAAACAGAGCCAAGCTAACAGTACCATGTTAATGACTCTAATATGACGTGGTAGGCGATCGAACTCTCGACCTCCCGCTCCCGAGGATGACGCTCTCACCACTCGACCCTCGGGGACGGTCCAAATGCTAAGATTGGAGTTTATAATAGGAAAATGCATTTCTAATTCACTACACCACTGTGTCATGAGCCAACGGTGTTTATGGCCACGATAGAAAACGGAGAAAGAAGGCAAATGA
Source organism: Solen grandis (assembly GCA_021229015.1). Classification (NCBI taxonomy): domain Eukaryota; kingdom Metazoa; phylum Mollusca; class Bivalvia; order Adapedonta; family Solenidae; genus Solen; species Solen grandis. The sequence goes on along the minus strand of JAIFHC010000316.1, from coordinate 34,859 downwards.
AATATGAAAGAAATATCACACGTTATGGCGTAATGGAATGAGCTGTACAATTCGGACAAATAAATGATTAGTCACTTAATTACTGTTCTATTGAAAGCAATTATTTTTTTACCATGGCTTAGCAAACTGAAACATTTGTCTAGGAAATAAAGAGCTTTTAACGGTTTTTAAAATTGTTAGAACTTAATGTTAAAGAGGACGTAGACAAATGTGTTCTGATAAACAAATCTTCCGACGAAGTCATGGGGTTAATTGCGTTAAAAATTGCATTAATTAATTAAAATTCTAGACACTAGTTGTTACACTAAAGGGCTATCGTTGCTGACTACTCAACTTTGAAGTAGCTTTTGTTACCGATCATGTTTATCACCTATACACAAGTAAAATTTCTAAATGTCCACATGGTATTTGTTTTAAATCTGAGAATAATAACAAATATGTACACATTTGTTTCTAAACAACTAAAGGATAACTATGTGTCAGTGGAGAACTTTTTTTAAAAATTCTGTTAGAATCAGTAATCCCTGACATTGCTGGGTACCAGCACAAATCATGCCGAAGGCTTTCCCTGTCTAATCTGAATACCAGCACTAATCATGCTGAAGGCTGAGTTTTCGGATACGAACTTCCTAGACCGTAGGGAGTTTCGGAAACGCACGTTCTCGTTTATAGCTTACTTAATATTTCTTCATTAATTTGAGAAAACTAAAAATTACCCAGCCATAATTAAACCAGGTTTACCACGGCCGAGTATCTTTTTGAAAGATACTTCTAGTTTCGAGTTCGGACATTCCATGTGCATTGCATTGAAATGATGTTTGGCGCTAAATTCAATAAAGTGAAAAGCCGAAGGGGTTTGGCACGAGGGGGGGGGGGGGGGAAGGGGGGCTGGTGGGGGGGAGGGGGGAAGGGGGATAAAATTACTATATAATACAAGGGATACTACTTCCGCTTGATCTAAACCAATACCTTTATCGGAAAAATGCCAATAGCTCAGCCATTTATGAAGGTATCTTTGAATATTTGCACCTATTGCAAGTATATACATTTATGCAACCAAAATTCACCACAGTTTTACCCATACTAACTCAAGTATTCAGCAACGAATCCCGCAATGTTAGTAATCCCGGTTTTCCAAAATCTCGACACGCGTTCGCAGTCTACTAGTATCAAGTTTGGGCATACCAAGAGTTTATGCGACAATAAGATGTTAACCGATGCAATGATTCTATAAAACAAATTAATTACTCACATAGGCATGCAGAAACTTTTCTCGGCACAAAAGAATTCAGTAGAAATCGCCAATTTCAACCGTTGGCATACTTTCACTTCAATTTAGCCATAATGCAAATTACGTGACCAGTAATGTTACGATGAATGCGATTGGTTGTAGAGGTAAACAATTGGCGATTTCTACTTAAATTCCTTTATGCAGAAGAAAGTTTCTGCATGCCGACGTGATTATTTGATTTGTTTTATAGATTCTTTGCATCGGTTTACATCTTCTGTTGCAAAAACGCTTGTTTATACTGTAGACCGGGTGTTTGATCCTGTACGAACGTGTGTCGAGATTTTGGAAAACCTGGTTAAGTTACGCATTGCGGGTTTCGTTGCTGAAAACTTGAGTTCGCATGGGTAAAACTGTGGTATTTTTAGTTGCATAAATGTATACGCTTGCGATAGGTGCAAAGTATTCAAAGATACCTTCAACAAATGGCTGTGCAATTGGCATTTTCCTGATGAAGGAATGGGTTTAGATCAATCGGGAGTAGAATCCTTTGTATTATATATAGTGATTTGATACCCTCTCTCGTGCCAAACCCTTTTGTGAAAAGCAACATGGCCGCCAGACACTTTAGTGAACCAAGAACTTTATAGTGACCTTTAGGATCTGATAATGACCACGAAGTTTATCTCTGTGGCTGGTTTGACCATGTAAGGCACTAAATTCACAATAAAACACGCAAATCATGTTAATCGTCTCGCGACGTCAGCCGTGTCAGTTGTTGAATTCGATAGAGTTTATTATGTATACATATCTCCGTAGATCCAAATTCCAAGTCGTTGCATAACATGTTTTTTCCTAAAAAGTTTTGTTAAAACAATTTTTTCAGTGTACAGAGAAACTCCTTGCCCAGTCACAACCGTCATAAATGTGTCTCTGGCGAGAAAATATGACATGACACGGGCGTGTTCCCTAAAATACTGTCATTTGACACGTATATGGCGCAGCGATACCAACGACTTCAAAACATTTGAAAATAAAATGAAGAGTTGTAGATGCCAGATTAAAAAAAAGATACTCGGGTAAGAGGACGAAAAATTCGACACGACACGAAGAATTCGACTGCACACATTATATTCTAGATCACTAACCTTATCTCACAACGTGATAAAGACTTAATGGGGGTTCATTGCGTACCGGAATCATATTTTGAGACAAGCGGTTATTTATTCACTCCAGGAGGATTTTTATGTGTGTTAAAAGTTGTTGTTTGTGTATTTTTGTATAAAAAGCATTTCAGCTTATATTCAACGATACATGTGGGACAACCTTGAGGTTAGTCTTTCGTACTTGATAATGATAGAGATTTACAAATGTTTAATTAAGTGCGTTCAGAGTATGCTAAATATATAATATAATGAGATTTGTTTAATATATTTAATAATTTTGCGGCGAGTGTGTGTCAGTTATACGTTTGTACATAGTATTTTGTGGACAATTGACCGCCACAACCATTTTTTAATTAGGGTGCATATTTGTATGAGAACGTTGAAGAATCCCTGCTTGGACTTTTACACTGTCTGCTCATAACTTTCCACATGATTGTCAATCAGCAGACAACAATTTAATGTTCCTATTTAAGGGCCCATTATTCTTCCAAAAATGTTTGTTACAGATTTATTAGAAGATGCAACTTTTACATGGTCGTTGACGACAATATATTACTACAATGTATAAATAAGAAAGAATCTTTTACTAAATATCATTCAATTGTTTACAAAATACAATGTACCTGATTTGTATATTCAGCATATCTTCTTCAATTTCAATACACCATCTGTACGTCTTTTTTTATGAAGAGTGTATCATTATGAGATATAAAGGGCCTTTGAACAGAAAATCACCTAGTTGTGCATGCTCTGTTGATGAAGTATAGATCTACAGTTTTTTTTTCGGACTGAGCACCAATTGCGTCTTGTCATTTAGATGACATATTGTCACAGTTGTGTTGTATTTTTTGAGTGTCATTCACAATTGAACAAGTCAACACAAACCACTAAAATACGTAGTCTAGCACATGACATTGAAGTCCTATATGCTTAGGTCTGATTTAGGTACACCACAATAGTTTTCGAAACTGATACCCTGATTAACGACAGTTTCGGAATTAAGACTGCCATTTATTTTTAGAACCATATAGTTTTAAGGTTTAATTTAATGTTTTCATTAGGGTACCTTGGTTATCTTGGTAGAGGTTAAGTGATCCAAGACAAAGCGGAACCTTACAGGGACTTTACCTTAAGACCATTCCAGCGGACAAAATGCCTCACCCAATATGGTTTCTAACCCACTTAGGAGACCAAAATATATCAGACAAAGAGTATATATGTATGTGCATTAATTTTATGACATTGTCTCAATGCATAGTTCCTTGACCCACCTATAAGCATATCTTAACAATAGATTACAGTTAGATTTTGTCCTACAAACATGATGTTAACAAAGGAGCACATGTCATTGTTGGTGGCCATTCCTATTGTTATTCAAATAAAAGTTCTGGTCAGGGAACTATGCATACATTTGCGTGCCTCATTACGCTGTATTTGGCCATGTTGTGAACACAATGGATCAAAAATGTATTGACTTAAGACTGAGATATCGATGATTGAAGGAAATATAGCTTGATGGTTAAGTGTGCACAGTCAAAACTGGTAAATATATAGTGTATAAATTTAGATAGATATTCAAACTAATTAAAGTAAAATATGATGGCAATATCGGAAGACACAAACTAAAGGAAGCAGATGTATAAGGCTTTTCTAAAATCAAGCGATTGACATGTACCACTATTTTTCTAAAATTAATTCTCAGTATTTATTTATAGTACTTATATTTTCATTATAAAACATGAAAAACAAAGTATCTATTAATATAGTAAAATCCTTAATTTTCAAGGGACACTAATTTTCGTTGATTTCGTGGAGAGTTATATCCACGAATATTATTCCCCACAAAAATGTCTCTTATATAGACCTCATGTTTTCTAGAACATAGCTCCACGAATAAACGTACCCACGAGATTCCCTTATGTACATAATTAACAAAATTTAATGCCAACGAAAATTAATGATTTTACAGTAGTAAAACTATCAAAAATGTAAATAGAAGTACATTTTGTACACGATCTTAAATCTTACCAATATCAGTCCTTTTTTAAATTCATATATGAGTAAAATTCACTACATGTATTAAGACCATCTCGCTATTAAGACCACATTTCTCTGTATCAGATGATGGTCTTAAATGCAAGGTTTTACTGTACTTTCTTCAGGACAAAAATGACAGACAAAGGTCCATCTGATTTCTTGGAAGACACTAGTGATCACACTACGGAAGGTAGGAATCGTGCAGATCGTCCAGAGGGTGTTGTTTACTCTGACGGTGGTTACGGATGGGTGGTGGTTGGGGCTGCATTCACGATTGGATTCCTTGCGGACGGACTTAGCTACTCGTTTGGAGTTCTCCTAGTCGATTTGTTAGAGTTTTTTAAGCAGAGTAGAGCCGAAACCGTTATGGTTGCGTCAGTATGTTATGGAGTAAGGCATATTGTGGGTAAGTTATAGAACATTTCAAAGTGTTTATATGCTTTGGTTATTGTCCATCGACAGTATTTCAGTAATTTAGTGGCCTACTCCTATACCAATTCGAAGAAAAAATGCCACGATGCCACATCGGGAAAACTTATGCTTTATAGTTTTTTTATGGCCAAAGGATATGCAATTATCTTATCCCAGAGAAATTTGCTCAATGTCAATGTGATAGACTGAGTAAGGTCTTATTATATCCCCATAACATCAAAACGTATTAACCATAGATGCCCAATTGCTTATGAGCAAAGGTGTTGTTACATATTACACCTGACATAGTTATGTATACACTACACTTAAGAAGGAAGTCCCTATTCTAAGAATTACTTGTTTACTAGTATTATTCTCGAGTGTTCTGTAAAGGAGACTCCTATTCTAAAAATAACTTGTATACTGGTATATTTGTTTGATGGAAATTTCTTTCTTTCTATGGAAAATTCTTAAAGTATTACATGTTTACTCTTTAGAACATTCTTTTTTGGAGTATAGTATGGTTGTTTCTAGCATATTTTGCTCCAGTATATATAATGAAGGGGAGTTTGAGAAGAGATCAGATTTGTTTGCATCAAGTCATCTAGTGCGGGCCATTTATTTCAGATTTACATCTGGAAGAAGGATGTATCTTTTGGACTGCTCAGGTTAAATTTAAATTTTATCAATTAGACAATGATCAAAATAATTTGTTATAATAATTGTAAGACAATGTATGTTGTGATTTTCATATTGTTATTTATAACTTGTTAATAATTAAAGCATATTTGGTTGACTAGTTTGTTGCTGACTTTTCTTTGTTGCGCCATTTCATCACCTTGGCAGTGTGACAATGACAGTATGTAATAATCATGCATTTTATTATCTATTTCTTTAGCGTTTACAAATTAAATCAGGTCACATACCAATTAAAATCATATCCAGTATTGCTAACTGAATCTGACAACACCGTATAGAAGGTCGTCTCAGATGACCTTTGTATAAGCCAATCAAATCGGCGCCCACAGAATCGTTCCCCTACCAGGGGAAGTAACCGCATCAATATATATGATCAAATTACATGATGAAGGCTTACATGGTTTCAGTCACTGTAATAGAAAACAAGCCTAAAAAGCTCTATTCTTTGAGTGACATATGTTTTGTGTGTAGATTTTTCTTTTTTGGGAGATATTTTAACAAGTTCAGCTGGAAGAACTGATATTACAAAGTTTGAAACGCGCTATTTGATTGGTTTAAAATCGAGCATTTGTTTATGCATATAAATTACTTAAAAGGTCAATCTGACGTGACCCCTAATGTGACGTCGCGTATTGTAGTGGAGCGAAAATTATGATATGATTTTAATGAGATTGGCCATATACATGGAAGACAAAAAAAGCTGATTTATATTCCAGGCCCCCTTGCAGGGACACTGAGCGAAAAGTATGGCCACCGAGTCATTGTTGCCATAGGAACACTTGTCAGCTGTGCTGGATACATACTCAGCATATTTGCAACGGAATTATACCACCTTAATATTACTTATGGAATAATCACAGGTAAGATAATAATAATATGTTATCTTAAATTAGTCAGAAACGTATTCTATGATTTCATAAAATATCTATATTAAGCACATAACTAGACTGACATAGATGTTTACCTTAATAACTAATAACTAAAATAATTATTGTCTTTTATTAAAGAAACAAGACTGATGAAATCCACATATAATACCACGGTATTCAAATTTTCTTTAGCGCTTAGTAGAGTTGGTGGAATTTGAACACGATTTTTGTAATTTAGAAAGAAAAGAGGGACATATTCAAAAAACCTTCGTTGACTGTATACTTCTTTAATTTTAAACTGTTAGTTTTATTTTTAAAGTATTTAAGTGCATTTAGGTTAAAGTAATATTTTGCAAAATCCAATTTTTAGATCGATTTTGGATTTATATTTTTTGTAAGTATGGCTACGGAGATTCTAGTAGATCAATCAATATAGCACCCGCCCAGTAAGCGAGGTATTACGAGTTTGAGCCCCAAACTGACTGCACGTTTTTTCAGAGATATTCACTTTCATCTGGAAAATCTAAACATTGTGATTTGATCTTATTCAATAAAAATTTAGAAACAAGTTGCGAGGAAACCTTGGTATTCAAATCGAATCCATAATCTTCATACTCATAGTCAACGTAACCACAGCGTCCTTTCTAATCAAATATGACTTAAAGATGACTATGGTTATTGCATGTTATGATGGTCGTGCTAGGTTTTGGAATCGGACTGATGTACATGCCCGCCACCGTGTGTGTTATGCAACACTTTAACAGGCGTCGAACCCTAGCCAATGGAATTAATGTTTGTGGCTCAGGTAGGGATACTTGTAACAATTTCGTATAGTTTAACATTGAATTAAACTTCACGAACGATTAACTTTCCCTCTCCATATTTATTGAATGAATTAATGATACATTATTTTGTATTTGAAAGTTTCTTGTGCAGCTAGTTTTAACGGTAGAATGACAATATTCCAAATGATATACTAACAAGTTTATTGTTTCTACCGGGTCATTTATTTTTGGAAGCACCATTTTACGCTGAGCGCCGAACAAGACAGCGCCAGCTACCGTGCGGATGAACACAAAAAATACAGAACTAATGAAGTGTTTTTTTAATGGTAAGATTACTTGTATTAATTTGTTAATGTATTTATACGTTCATTTTAGGAATTGGAATATTTACATTTAGTCATTTGACCCGCTTACTCTTGGACACATACGGCTGGAGGGGAACTCTTCTTTTAGAAGCCGGTTTGCTCCTTCACGGCTTGATATGCGGTCTACTTCTATTTCCACCGACGAAAACAAAACTTCAAACAGAATTCAACCTAAAAGATGTTCAAGAATACTCAGAAAGTTTTGCTAAATATGAGAAGGATATAGATAATTATGCCAGCAAACACTACAAAGACAACACTCGAGAACCAGAGGAAAGCAAATACATGTTTACAGAAGAAGAAATCCAGACTGGCAATTTCAGCACAATGGATGAATTTAATATCAAGTCAAATTCAAATCAAGAATGGTTTACTGATATGAAAGTATTTTTTCTTCAAATGTTTGACGTATCGCTTTTAACAAACAGATTGTTTATAACGTTTCTTGTGTCAATAACCATTTTAAACTTTGCATTTGTTATTCCATTTAATTTTCTCCCGGACCAAGCCAAAAAACTGGGCATGGAGAAACATCAGGCCGCTTGGATCTCTGCCTCTGTAGGTAGGATACTTTTCTTATCAATTTATTTGAATATTTGCGTTCGAATTTTATTTCCTTTGATTACTTATGTTGCGCAAGTTCAAAATCAAATTCATTAGGCTTACCCTTTGAAACTTGTTGTTATCTTTCCTGACGTATAAATAGCTTTTGTCTGAATTCAATTAAGACACACTAACACGTCGAAATGCTCTATTGCATCAGCTTCTCGAGGTTTTCTGTCTGAAAGACTCTGTAATGTCACACTTCAAAGACTATAGATTATATAAGAATATAGGAGTGAGTACCTCCAAGGACCTTAAATCAGTACCACATGTGCATTTACTACATATTCTTATCATAATAAAGTAATATTGATCACAATATTATCACACTTGCGTTATCCAAAAGCACTTATTATTAATTTCTGTCTTTTTTATAGTTTGTTATCGAGGCCCCAAAGGGGATATTATTACGTATTATTATCCGACCTTTAAAACAATTCTATGATTTATTTATTCACATTTATATCTGTAGGTTTGACGAACACAATTGGAAGGATTGCTGTGGGATTGTTAGGGGACAAGTCCTTTGTGAATAGGTTCATCATGTTCGAATCGTTGATCTATTTGATGGGAATATCCACAGCTGCTTCTCCCCTCCTCGTCACATTCAACACCAAACTAATATATGCTTGCATCTTCGGACTTCTTGCAGGTATGCTTTTACCGCTATCGCCATCACCATATTCCTTATCATCATCAGCACGGACAATACGGTTATTTGTTTACACGTGTGTATTTCACAATTTACTATTATGTTTGGTGGTATGTGCCTTTAGTTAATATATAACATTGGTAAGTGATATACCTTTATATGTAACAAGATTTTAAACCGTACGTTATTAAAAACAAGAAATACATTTGCAAAGGTATTAGATCTTTGAAAAAAACAGGGTAAGAAGCAACAAATATATGAAAGTTAAAGTAAAAATGTTACAATATAATACATAATAATAGCGCTTGCAAGTATATTGTCTAAGATTTTGAAATAATGCTGGAAACATATTCGTCTCTAATGTTTAGGAGATGTAATATACCAGCCAGTGAAAAAATGAAAGGGACTAAAATGTAATAAAAGTGAAAAACAAATAAGTTTGAAGAGGTAGATAAAATTGTTATCTGCCAATTGACAATCATGTAAAAAGGTACGGACCCTGAAGTTCCCACTTTATGATTGAATATCCTAAACTAATTTATGAAAACCATTTACACGGATGCTTTTCGGAATTTTTAAGTTTTAAACCAAGATTATATTAGTTCAAGAAATAAGTCAAAATCCATGTTATACAGCTTACGCCAAAAAAAAAAAAAAATAAAAAAAATGAAGCCTTAAGTAGTTTCAGGAGGTTACGTTACAAATAAATAGTGGTTCTCGTTTCAGGAGGGTATGTCACACTCACCGCAGTTGTGCTGACCGATCTGTTCGGGGCGGAGATGTTCTCCAGGTCTTTTGGAATCTTGTATTTATTGATTGGAATATCCGGACTAATGGCGGGACCACTAGGTGGTACGTGTTTCCAATGTGTGTAGCCATGCTCAATTTCCTTGATATATTTGAAGTAACATCTCAGCTCTTTGGTTTCCATGGACTCTCTTCTAAAGACTGTTTTTGCGATTCTGCATATAAAGATCTGAAAACAAAATCGCAGAAAAATACAACCGATTTTTCTTTTACGTAGAGATAAAGGACAATTTTGCATGTAACCTGAATCCTATATCCCGTGAATAAAAAAATCTTAAACCCAGGCCCTCAAGTTCAAATTCATAACACAAGACTACTCTGTGGCCGGGTGCATATGACTTAATTTTACATAGTCCCTTCTTGCTGTCTTTTCAAGAACCAGCGTTGTTCCTCGGATTGATTTACGTGAGAGGTTTTGGAAAGTTTCTGCTTACGTATTTTGGTTTATTCTTGTTGATTACGAATTATTTCTATCAGTCGATCGATCGATCTTTAATCTTCTGGTTATTTTATTGTACTTCCAGGGTGGCTTTATGACGTTAGTGGGAGCTACAGTGTGACGTTCATTGTTGCCGGTATTGAGTTTGGTGTATGTGCTACAATCATGTTACTACCAAAACTGAGTCAAAATCGGAAGTTGATATCGCGTGGTTGAATCTATTCAGACTGTGTATGACTTAATTTATTCACGTATGATGCCCAGTGTAATTATTCAGATAAGACATTAAATCACAGTTATTGATAAACTTATTCATACATTTAAATTATTTCTCTGTCATTCTACTGCACTATTAAAAAAAAAATATTTATGAGACATTATGTCCAAAATGATATGTGTGGTTCCTGTGACACGCTTGAAAAAAAATGATTATGTTGGTCGGATTGTTTTTATTATGCTATGATTATCATCATATACCACGACTTATCTTTTCACCATTCTATTATTGATCATGATCGTGTAATAATGAAAATAAACAGTGTTTCCGTGATAAAGAATAACACGTGTTTAAATAAAGTTGACTTTGACATAGAATTATAATCCAACTGTCACGGCTGAGCTATGTAATGTGCAGGCAGAGTGGACAAAAACATAATCGAACAAATACTCTCAAACATCCCGAACGAAATACCTAAAAACAACCCCCAACCCCAAGGAATGGTGCATGAAACTACAAAATCCCTAAATTAACAAAAAAAAAAAAAAAAAAAAAAAAAAGACAAACTGTTTGAAACTATTTCTCAAACCCTTGCTTAAAACGTAAATGAAACATATTCCAAAATCTTCTGAGAAAGTGCTTGAAAAAATCAGAAAATATATTATATAAAAAAAACATTGTCAGACAAAGTGTTTAAAGCAACATGAATATATATATATATATATATATATATATATATATATATATATATAACCTAGAGTACTGAATACCAGTAGATTAAACAATGGTAAGTTCAAATATATCTAACCAAGATACAAGTTATACCCCGATGCAGGACTTTGCAGACTTTGTAGGACTTTTTAGGCTTCGCCTGAAACTCTAAACTGAAGCTTCAAGAGGCTACACACCTTACGTTTGTGAACATGCTTCAAACTATAGTTAGGCCAAACAGATCGCTGGTTTATAAGCAGCAATGCTCCAGACATGGTGAAACTCCAGAGACCCCGTCTCTGAAATAATTCTTAGATACAATCCCAGAAAATAAATAATAGTTTCATCAGCAACGCCGAATAAGCCAATTCTCAATGACAAAATCAAGCATTAACATTCACAAGAAACTATGTGCCGAAGCAGCAACTTATCTGGCCACAAACCCAAAGGCTCACTGTAATCGCATACTAACCATTTCCAAGCCAATCCTTTCATTCTCCAAAACAGGAAAGTAAATATGCTAATGAAACATTAAAGGGTTGTGTTATTATTAAATAGATACCTAAGTATCATTGGCACAGTTGTAAAGGTAAATATATATAATATATATAAAAACTTTGACATTAATATTCATTCCAAAAATGAATACAATTGCATTATAATAATGCATGGCGTTTTCTAATTATTCAAGGGCTGTAAATCTGGACGTAGGTTATGCTAGGTTAACATATTGGTTATTATATTTTATATACACACTTCTGTCTGTTTATTTAAGGAATAGTTTGATGGAATGATGATTTTGATATGTGTGTATATGTTAATACCTGCTCGAAATTTAATCAAAAGATGACAGTCATATAGCAGTGATGCGCAGTTGCTCGTATTGATAAATAATTTGTTTAAAATCTAGACACAAGAGCGTGTATGTACACATTTATAAGTATATAAGTATATACTTACCATATGTGTTTCTTCATGCCATGTATATATAGAGACCCTGGTGTATGAGAGTACATATTAGTATTTTTTAAAATTACTTGCTTGGGTCATTCAATATGACGTATACCTTTAAACCTGTTTCTTTTTCAGTTAATATTAGATAAAGTACATTAATAAAGCAATGTTATAAAAATACTGAATCCTGTTGTGTAGTCAATGGTCATTTATCTGACTGGTTCTATCCTGAACGAGGCTGTCGTCAAGGGGATCCGATATCTCCATATATATTTATTTTATGTGCCGAGATACAGGCAATTATGATTCGTCAAAACTCTAAAATTAAGGAAATAAACATAAATAATAGAGAATTTAAAATATCATAATTTGCAGATGATACCTCTTTAGTAACAGATGGCATTGAAAATCTCTCAAAAACTCTCTAAATACTTTAAAGCTATATGCTCAAATATCTGACCTGAATATAAATATTGAGAAAACTTAATTGATATGGATTGGTGTTTAAAAAAATAATTATTAGCTATTCCCCGACTTAAATATGAATTGGGATAAACAGTTTACATTACTTGGCATAAAATTTAGTAGTAAATTAGAAGACATGGAGGAATGTAACTATAATGTAAAAATCGAGGAAATAAAATCTTTATTTAAGTCATGGTCCAGAAGATTATTACTCCAATCGGAAAAATAATTGTGATAAAAAAATCTTGCTTGAGCAAAAAAAGTCCATTCCATTTTATCACTACAAACACCAACACAGAATACATTAATGAAATAAGAAAATATTTTTTACTGCTAATGTGATGGAAAACCAGATAATTAAAAAGAAACATAATATACACCGACTATTTGGATTAAGAATGATAAATATTTTTTCATTCTGTATGTCATTAAGACCACATGGATTAGAAAAATGGTTACTGAAAATAAGAAATATCTAGAAATTGAAAAAAAGAGTTGTATTTCAATCCCTGAATTGTTGAGATCAGGATCAGAAAATATAGTAAAAATTGAAACAAGTTGAAAACCCCATTTTGGAGAGATGTATACAAATCATGTTTAATTTGTTCACACTTAATACAAAAACAACACACACACAACAAAAAAAAACAGTTCAGAACTGTTTAACTGTATGGATACTATCGTATTATTCTTGTTGATATATACTTTATTATGTAAGTTATCCAATTGAGATTAATGAAGCTTACCCGTGGTAGAGTAGCATAACCAATTCATCTGTCTTTGTACAATCAGAATAATATTCATGTTGCCATTGATTTGATTTGAAATAATATTAGATGTCAATATTCCTATCTATGTACACTTACAGCATTGTCTTGATTTTCACATTTACGACGTCAAGCTAATTACAGGTGGAGAAAGACCCCGAATGCACGGAGGCATCCGGGTAGAACCACCGACCTACCGCAAGCCAGCTGGAAGGCTTCCTCACATAAAATCCGAAAGACCTTGCCGGCATTCGAACCCACGCATTGAGGGGCTGAGTGAGTGTTAAAGTCAGCGACGTTCCATTCTATTGTTACCATAACGACCTGATTCAATTCTCAACGAATGTGATGACAATCGAAGTCTTGATATTGCATTCATATACTTTTTGGGTAATGTTTCTTAATAGAATTCGTGTTCTAATTGTGTTTTGAATGTTTTATATGAGAATAAGGTATTATTTGCGCTAATGTCGTTATACCATGACTGTTTTAATATACTTTACAGGGGGCCTACGTGGCCGAGAGGGTAAAGTCGCTGACTTAAACACTCACTCAGCCCCTCACCGCGTGTGTTCGAATCCCGACAGGGTTATTCGGATTTTCATATGATGAAGCCTTCCAGCTGGCTTACGGTAGGTCGGTGGTTCTACCCGGATGCCTCCGTGCATTCGGGGTCTTCATCCACCTGTTATTAGCTGGACGTCGCTATATGACTGAAATACTGTCAAAGCGACAGTAAACTCAAATAGTCAAGTCTAGTCATATATTTTACAGCCCGTTTTTTGAACTCTAGGTGGAATGAATCAATATTATAGTTGCTAGGGTTATTCCAAACGACTGAGAATCCATGTGAATCAAGAAGTAGTTTAAAGTTGCTAGCCCAGTTTTTGTACCAGAATTACATTTCTCAATGAAAGAATGATATAAATATCTAATTATCATATCATTTGAATTTATAATTTTGTTCCAATATTTTATCATACGGACTTGCCTATTAGTAAAAGAGGATTTAAATTATATATAAGACAAATATAAAATTCATATGCTGCCTAATGTTTATTGTTGTAATGTTGTATTGGGGTTTACCGTCGCTGCGATAGTATTTCAATTATATAGCGACGTCCAGCTAATTACAGGTGGAGGAAGAGTCCGAGTACACAGAGGTACCCGGGTAGAACAAACGACCTACCGCAAGCCAGCAAATAAGTAGGAGAGAAGTACAATTATATTTTTAATTGGTGAGTCCATTTAGATAATTCTAATATTGATACATAAAGTACAAAACGTATATAGTAATAATAGTTATGTTTCCACAAAATATTTAATTTACATATTTAAATATTACATATTTAAATTTCCATATGGAATTTACAAAACAATAAACAAATATAAATACCTGTAGGAAACTGAATTTCCGCTACATAAATATCTAATGTTTAACGGCCATGATTACCGTGTCCATTTTGTGACACTATAGTTTGAAAGGTCAAATTTGAAAATAAGTTATAGCTAATAGAAATTATTATCACGACCTAAAGGGGACTAACATTTAAAAAGCAAACTAGTATTGTAAAACTTATCTCTCTTTGACTACTTTTATTACCACTTATGATTATAAACTAACCATTAAACTGCTGCACTATTCTAGATATAACTGGCTTATATAGATATAATAGCCTTTAAATATATTTATAGTTTGAAACCCTATGGCAATTGCTTATTAGATGTATCGAGTATAAACAAACATTTTGCAATTTGATAAGTCTATATGTAATTTCAAAGCTAACGATCCCATACATCCGATCCCATTCATTGACTTGACTAGACTATATGAGTTTACCGTCGCTTTAAAAGTATTTCAATCATATAGCGACGTCCAGCTAATTACAGGTGGAGGAAGATCCCGAATGCACGGAGGCATCCGGGTAAAACAACCGACCTACCGCAAGCCAGCTGGAAGGTTGTTTCCTTACAGGTAATGTGTTGACAATGAAACATCTTTAATGATGGACGAAGTGCTTTTTGAAGTATATTAATATAAATTTTACAATATGAATACGCCCGGGCGTTAACGTTTTGTGGTGAAGCAAGACTATGCTAATTTAGATATACAGGGAAGCTATATATTTACATACGTATTTACTTTGTTGGACAAGAAAAGAGAGAACTATTACCATAAAACACCTTCAGAAACGTGGCGTAAATGAGTAAGACATGCATGTTACATGTATATAAACAGAATAACTATATGTTCATCTTGCTTAAACTCCAGCGATGAAATTCATAAAGCATTCTTTATCAAACTTAAAGCAGCTCGTTCACAGATGATCGGTAGAAATTAAAAAAATCTACTCTCCCTCGTTAATTTTGGTAAAGTTTTTTTTTTCTGACAAATAAACTCCAAAAGTGTAGGTCACATTTCACAGGAAATCGCAATTTTCGTAAACGCAACTTCAAAGTAATTGGGTTAAATTTAGAGTACGATATCCCCGAAGGACACGTTCCGCAACATTGCGTCTTCACCAGTTCTAGGGAACATGTTATAGTCTGTTCCAAAATATTTAAAGATATTCTGAAGTTGATCATTTATTTTGAAATGTCCTTCCCTTTTAGGTATTTGATCTATGTTTGAATAATTGGACAGCATATAAAGTAATAATTCTCTTTTTTTATCATTCTATCATTTTTCAAAATATTTTAATTGTGAATAATTATGTTTTCCTAGTGTTTTTTTTCAAGGTCTAATTTCAGTAAAATCATGGTCATTTGATGAAATAAATGATATTATTGAATGCTTTAACCCCTGTTTAAGGGCAAAATTTGTTGCCGATGTTTACCAACTGTTAGTATGTGTTAGTTTTTGCATTCATGTACATTTATTCACCATTTCATGATGTAGATTAATCGTCTTTCTAACAAAACACCATTACTTTCAAATTATTTACAATTATTTATTTAGTAAATTCTGTCATTATATTGGACTAATTGAATTTGGGGTAAACTATTGATACTTTTATTATTAAATACCCTTAAAATGGCTAAACACAGTTTTATTTTTTTATTTGAGATTTATTTTTAAAGTTTGAAAATTCACGAATAAAAGCTTACTATGTCTGTCAAGTTATTTTATGGCTAAATTATTCATAAAAATGTGACATTTGCTGACTCTTTTTTTTATGAGGGGCGGGGAAGTCGTGAAAGCATAAAAAATATTGACGATAAAAGTAAATACACATGTTTAGCGCAACCGTTTTTTAATTCTTATACCTTGCCATTACGCTCATAAAACAAAACAAACAAACAAAAATAGTGAGTTTCTCGGTGCTTAACTGTATGCAAACAGCGAATAATTGGAACTTAGGAAATAAGGAAATGAAAGAAAGCATCTATCTAAAAATTTGCTAAGAATTTTTGAATGTGAAAACGTTTAGTGTTAAATTGTGAGTGTATGGTGAGTTGTGTAGATATCTATTGCTCATTTGTAGATACAAAGGTATTTGTTAGATTTTGATGTAAATAAAAGGTTCCTATTAATACAAAATATAATAGCCTATCAGGAAATGTTGATAATAAAAGTAGAAAGAACTGGGTTTTAGATTTTGTTTTTGACTAATTGTGGATTTTAATGTGTATGTTTGGAATTACCAAGTATTCGTCGACCTTCGGGAGTTTAAATTTATCATTATTTGCTTTAAACAAGTTAAAATCACTGATATGAACTTTTGTTCTCTATTTCAATGAGGGTGTTTTCAGAGTGATTTGTATTCCTAAAATATTAGTTATTTAATTTGCAAGGATACTATAATTCCTTTTGATATACAAATACAGTAAGAAATTCGCACAAAATAGCAAAGGTACATTTCTTTCGCTCCAATATGTGTTATTACTTTTGAGATGGATATAACGGTAACGAGATCAATATCTGTTAAGGCGAGACGCTATCAAAACCCTTTCAAGACGCTATCAAAACCTTCTACAAGACGCTTTCAAACCCTTTGCAACGTACTGGTCAAACTCAAGATTCATCGTTAATGACCAACACAACTCATAAGACCTTATTTCCCAATCAACGTTTAAGAGATACAGACATGTTCAAATAAATATTTTAATGCGGTTGAAATGTGAACAGCGTTACTATGTGTTTTCTTCGTCTTCAGATTTTATTAAAATTCAAGATTCAATAAGGGTTTCTGATGAATAATACGCTTTACACCCTCTCTAGATTGACTTTGATCATATTCTTACAGATATGAACAGTGATTTTGGTGTTGGATTAAAAAATAACAATGCTATAAACACAGTTAAAACTGACATAGTCTTTATTATGAAATTGTCATGGCTTCCATGATATTGTCTGAAATGAATCATGAATCTGAACTTTGAAATTGACATTGCTGCCATAATTAATTTAAAATGATTTATAAAATAGCATAATAAGAATGTTTCAAAGTGAAACCTGATGTTTTCTGATAATATAATGGTCACAATTCTGGACCTTATGACCGATACTGGAAATAATCAAACTTGGTAGAAATATCATTGCAATAAACATAGTTGAGCGAAACACGGACAACATATATACACTTATCTCAATAGTTCATTTTCTGCTAAGCTGGAATAAAATTTAAAACCCCAGATTCTGAAAAGTAAATAAAAATCACCAAAACACTTTCAGTTGAAGTAGGTCTGCCAGAAGACCATTAGAAAATAATCCTTCGTGAGTTATTTTGAATGCTAATTAGCGACAAATCTAGCGATATTATAAGCTACAAATCACGAATTGTTGCCTTTTACGCAGACCCATGGTAGAATCATTACTAATCCGCCAATTACAAACTCTACACCAGCGACATAAAAAGACGTGTTGTAGCTTTTGCTGACATCGTAAAATGAACCTGAAATAGAAATGAAGTTGTTTTAAGAAACTAGTATGTTCATTGTTTAATTTCTCTCATTAACTTGAAAATTTGAATTGTGAATTAAGCATTTTTGTGTATCAAATTAAGAAAAAAACTCATTCCGAATAACAGTTTCAAAGATGAATATCGAATATATGAAAAAGGAAAATTTAAGAATTATTTTTGTAGAGGAAAAAAAACAACACTGAACCAGAATATAAATGCTTCATTTGCACAATCCGTCACTACAACCACTACTACTACCACATATCGTCCTAAGTATTAACTTCTATAAAGTGATTTCCAAAGGTAGTAGGAAACTGCTAAATCGAGCCATATACCTGCTCCTTCTGTACTATTTATCAAAGTTGAAACCACCCAATATATGTTGTAATAATATCGAGATAATATGACATTTTAATTGGAAATGATTGAAACTATATGTATATGTATTATTAATCAATTGTACTAATTGCTTTTGACAGTTTCTGGTTGATACGGGGACGGCTTTAAATAACTCTCGGCACGAGCGTGAATCTCAACTCTCAACCATAAGAACTATAGTCAAAAATCCTACGACAAGACTGACTTTTATTTGTACTCCCGAGTCAGAAAATTATTGCAACAAATTTAAAGAATTCAGTGAGTCATTTATAATTAAAAAAAACAACAGAAAATATCCAAAGTTCGTGAGTCAATTTCAAAGTTAGCATGTAAATTGCAAACATATTGAGAGCGCAAAATTTCTTTGAAAAACAGCGCTTTGTGCATTTTTCGTTATATATACGCCTTGTGTGATAAAGTATAAAATATATCTTGTCATTGCTTGTATTCAAGGTATCCAATGGATGCTGTACACACCTGCGAGAGGTCCTGAGAAAGAGCCGGATATGCCTACGGAAAACAGTATAAGTCCAAAGGACTTTGAAATCTTTTCCGCACCAAACATGTCTGCCAGAACCACTGTAACAAGTGTCACGTATCCTCCTGAAATTGTACATAAAACTAAAACTATGACACACACACACACACACACACACACACACACACACTAAGCAGTATATGGTCATATTAACAAAATATTGACCAAATATTATACAGGAATAGTATATCCTAAGTGTCATATTTGTATATATGTATTGCAATGTATATATTTTCATATATTTGTCATTTTCTGAGCTGTCTTTGCCATATCTTTATTGTTAATGGCCATAGGCATCTATTTAGCCGGTATGCCAGTAAACTTTTAAACTTGAAACTGACACTTGAAACTTTACATTGTCTTTAAGAGATATGATTTTTTTCTGGTTCTAGCAATTTTCCAGATACTATTATGAATTTTTGTGATGGCACTCTTACATCTACAAACTGAGCTTCTATTTTATGTAGTTATTGACAAAGTTTAAATAAATTTAAATATAGTTGAAATTTGAAATCGGCATATTTATATATGTTTTCACACAGTACTATTCCGTGATCCAGAGGAACCCTTTAACTGCATATTTGCGTTTATACCCAATTTAAAATGACCAAATATTCAATTACTTTCAGATTATTAGGTAATAAAACTCACTTGCAAACTTGGATACTCTGGTAATTTTGTAAGTTTAGAGTAATTAGAAATGGTTTAATGGCACTGGACTCATTTGCTTTCTTTACAACATGTTTTAAGTTACATGGACGATGTGGAATTTAACTAGTTATGGTGTGTAATCAGGTTTAAAATGAAATAATGAATTATTGAAATGTTCACTTAGAACCACGGTAATAGTAAATTACTTACTCAAGCGTTATTAATATTAAAAAATTATTTTACAGTGAGTGATATCACTCAAATTACAAATTAATATTATTCATTCCTCTGGTTATCTTTGCTGGTCAAGGTTGAACAAACTTATTTAAATAAATAGAAATATAAATAGAAAGTTTGTAAAAAGAAATCAATGTTACCAACTTCTTAATGCAGTCATGCGCCATTACACCCTAATAATACCTAATTCTCCATAACAAAATGTTCTGAGTTTGCTTTCTAAATAAAAAAAATAGATATATCTTATAAATCTAGTCTAGGTTTAATTGAAACATTTGGAATTTTAAATTACTTTACCAAGGCCTTTAATTCCCGATCAAATCACATCCCCACCTGTTTCTGTTGTAAAATCAACAATTCATATAAAAAATAACATGAACAGTTTGATTAGTTCGCCCCATTTCTTAAAAATCATCGTTGTTTTCACTCCGCCTACCCCGGGTTTTTGTATATCATAATGTGTTTCAAATGATTTTAAACATTCTAGAGACGGCTCCCGGTATCTGACAAAATCATTGATGGCACGAAGTAACAAAATAGTTTTAATAGTGGCAACATTAGTTATTCAAGAATCAGTAATATGTCCGATTTTATTATCGATTTAATACTTGTACATTTTTTTCAGACCTGGTATTCTTTAAGCTTTGGGTCTATTAATCAACAAAATGGAAATAGATAAAAAAAAAAGCTTCAACCTTATCTATCCTGAATTAGAAATAAAGTTCGAACTACAATTTGAAAAGGTTTCGCGTGAAAGTATGATGTTCAGCTAAACAGAACAACGGCCCATATCTTTAATAAAATGTGAAACAAATTTGATAAGTTAATGTATCTTTTTTATGATAATTTGATGTTGAAAAATGTCATATCTGCTTACCCCCTTCATCTTAATAAGACAAACCCTAATAGGCTTTAGCCCTTATCTCAAATA
The DNA here is from genome assembly GCA_021229015.1 of Solen grandis. Classification (NCBI taxonomy): domain Eukaryota; kingdom Metazoa; phylum Mollusca; class Bivalvia; order Adapedonta; family Solenidae; genus Solen; species Solen grandis. The sequence continues at coordinate 14,045 of JAIFHC010000316.1, read as the reverse complement.
GAGACTAATTTTAACGCCATTGCAAATAGAACAGATCAGTGTGAAGATTTGATATGTTTGCTCACAGATAACTGTAGCTTAGATTCTACACAGTCTGTATAGCAAAGAAAACTCAATAGTTTCACATACTATATTTTTCAGTAGAATCATACATTTGGAGATGGATAAAAGGTTAAAATAAAATACAAACCTACAAGAAAGCCGAACACACAGGTATACAGGAGTTTCGTCTCGATCGTCCGCAATAATGGCGACAAGCCGGTTATGATTCCAACAATAAACACGAGGACTTCAAATAACACAAACCGGTTTACAAACTGTCTGTCTCCCAGCCATCCAAAGATAATCCGCCCAACAGTATTCGTAAGGCCTGAAAAAAATACTGCTCGTATGTAAAGAAACAAGATAATGATGCTGAAAATATAATTATAAAGTCAAATAATGCATGCATCTACTATGACAGCTACATATCTTTGAACCTTTCATATTCTCGTCATTATCCTGCAGTCCACCTTGTTTTCATGTGATGTGAGTGTCGGACATGACAGGACGGGAGGCAACGAAAGAGACATATAGCCGCCACTTCTGTGTAGCATATGATAACAAAAACTATTATGTAGTGTAAAAGCTTGTGTGAAAATATAATATGATTGTCATTAATGAAAGAAACGAAATTGGAATTACTGGCAGTAATAAAGTTTTCTCACAAAACAATTAACATACACCAATAAACTCATGTGTATGAGAAGAAATAAACTGGAAAACACATAATCTCATTAAAATCAGCCCTTCGTTTTCGCTCCCATACTCTACAGTAAGCAGATCTTGACAGGTAGTCTCAATTCGACCTTCAAGGCATGAATATTAATAAGGAAATGATATCGAAATTATCAAATCAGAATTCGTGTTTCCAAACAATTTGAATTTTAAAACAATTTTTTTTTCATTTTTTTCGTGATATCAGCAAAATTAAAATGTCCCTTCTATGCCCTTAACTTGGGAAAATAGACTAGACAATAGACTCAAGAATAACTAACACAGAGATTTTCAGTGTGGGCACGAACACATTTTTCATTTAGTCTACGAATAGGAAGAATAATATAATTACTTTTGTGCTGCATGTTTTTCAGCGACATTGCATGAGTACTTTGTTTGTACCTACAGGAACACCCCATTTATGTGTGAGTTCCGGATATCGTCTTTTCACGAATTTTGAAGCCAAAGATTTGACTGGGTAATCAAAGATCAATTTTAGTCGACTTTTAATGCGATGTCATCAGAACCTACTTAGCTGGCGTCAGTTAGGATATGGTTTGAATGAATTTGGGAATACATCTGGAGACAAGATGATCACTAATGTATAATGTAAACTACTAGCCAGCACGCATGGTGTGGACAATGTTAAGTTCAGGAGTTTCAAGAGTTTATTGACTATTGACTATTTGAGTTTATCGTCGCTTTGACAGTATTTCAGTCATAAAGCGACGTCCAGTTAATTACAGGTGGAGTAAGGCTCCGAATGCACGGAGGTATCCGGGTAGAACCACCGACCTACCGCAAGCCAGCTGGAAGGCTTTCTCACATGAAAATCCGAATGACCCTGCCGGGAAGTGTTTATTGACAAAAACGTATACAGTCTAATGTCAGACAGTAAGAAATAATAATAAGCATGAAAGTGGCGAAGACAAACGTCTCTGTATACAGATAGTTACCTGTAGATACACACAAGAAAAGTGTGTCAATACCATACAATGTTATGACAAACATTTAATAACTATGAAACAAACCATAGTATGAAATACATTTAAGCAAAACAAACATTTAACTGATTCATGATGACTAACTGCAGGAAAGATGAAAGGCCAAAGAAATATAAATTAAATCTATAGTTAAATTCCTTATGTTAATACATGTATTACAAAAATAAATGAGATTCTGTGTTTGGACTTCGAACCGTCAGGCTTGTGTCACACTTCTTATGGACTATGGTTTAGTTTTTTGTTTATATATTACATACATAATGCTATTGTTGAAAAATAAACGTGTGTTTTGTATACAACAAAGAAATAAAAAACCGTGAATTACATGGTGGAACTACATAAAAAACAATAAAAGACCTTACCAATAGAAGCGACTAGCCAGGAAGCAAGATCTTTTGGTATGTGAAGTTCTTCGGCTTGGTCCGGCAGGAAATGAAAAGGCACAACAAAGGCTAGATTCACTAAGAAAACAGACGCCAGGAAACATAAAAATCTCTTGTCAGTTAATAGGTTTATATCAAACATTTGCAAACAAAAGGATTTTAGTTGTTCTCGTTTGTCTGTCGATGGATTTTTCAATTCTGCCTGATGTCGCTTTACTTCTACATCTGCTTCTGCTAAATCAGAGGCATTGTTGTCATGGTTGCCTTGTCCAAGAAGAATACCGTATTCGCCAGTAGTCTGGTCAGGTTTATATTCACAAGCCTCACTGTTTAATTCTGTATATTGCTCCATTTCCTCCTCAGTCAAACCCCTACCACTGCCGACATCTAATTTAAGATCGTTATTGGAAGACGTGGACTCTTTGTGTGACTTCGGTTTTGAAGGTGGTATCAGAAGCAGCCCACATATTATTCCATTTAGGAGTATTCCAGCAAACAATAGGAGTGTCCCCCTCCAGCCGTATGTGTCCAAGAAGTAGCGTGTCATATGATTGAACACAAACGTTCCGACACCTATCAAATATAAATTATTCTTATATTTTTGTTTGAATCTTATGCATATAATATTATAAGTACTAACAATGTTGTATGGCTGCTTACAGTACAAATATCAAGTATATTTGAGTAGCGTTATTGCTATAAGTATTAGCTTAAGAATTATAACTCTATGTATTATCTGTTTATTTTTGTAAACACTACATAAAATCTAAATTATATATTATCTATATTTGGAGTAATATTCTTTACAAAACATAATAAGAATTAACTAACTCACATTTGAGAGTATAATAAAATTTAAAGAACAATTCTATCTTTCAGCTGATAAGTACAAAACGTTATTCCTGACTAATCCTACTAATTCAGAGAGCTATTTGACCTGATTGATATTTATTTTTAGCGTTTCCATATCGAGGGGTGAGAGCGAAACTAGGCTAAGTGCATATAAATATTTAATAACTACTGCAACAGTTAACATCGGTTTCATGAGTCTATTATAATCATGCTCGTTATTTGAACAATGTTTAATACATTTATGTTAACATACGAGAAACGATATACTAGACATACATCGACTATTATTTTGTTTCGCAAACTTCAAATATCATAATTTTAAACTACAATCACATAAATCATGTTTTGTATGAAAGTGACTTTTTTTTCTCTAAAATAAATGGCGGTCTTGGAGTATAATTAATGAAAATATTTTCAGTTTTAATATAAAAGTAGGGCCCATCTCTTTAACGAAATGATTCCATATTGCACTGAAGAAATCCTAACATATATACGTTTTTGTGACACGAGGAAGTGTCCACTCCACAACCCCCTCCAACACCCTAACACGTCTACCGATGTCCCTGACAATATCAAAATTATACAGGACGGTTCTGCAATCGGTGGACAATTAAAAAAAAATATGCAGGACAAATAATGTATTCGTACTTTTTCCAATGTTCTGAATGTCACAGTTATATGAATAAGCAGATCATAATTACCTGAGCCACACACGTTTATTCCATTAGCTAATGTCCGACGCTTGTTAAAATGTTGTATGACAGCAACATTTGCTGGAAGGTACATGAGGCCGAATCCAAGTCCTGGAATGTCAAACAAATATTCTTTTTATCTTGTAATGATGTCACAAAGTAGACTAAAATTCACTTTGATAATCTAACCATTTGATTTCATCCTTTTTAGGACCTATTTTTCTCGAATATATGTGTTTAAGAATGAGATTTTTATGCTGAAACTCTAAATATGGCATTTTGATTATATGTTGATTTGAGTTCAAAACTGAGATCGTTAAAAGGTAATTTCTGGATGTCTAGGAACCAGGTTCCTTCATATGGACATACGAAGTGTCTGCCATTTTTAGTCCCTTAATATAGGAAATTACGGTGGCATTAAAGCCACATGGAAGATAGTTTTGTATATCGCAGCCCTTTCATGATAATTTCGAATGAAAATACTCATCCGTTGATAATGAAACAAGTGTAAACAATGACAAGAATAAAAGAACAACATATGTCAGGACTTTAAGATTAACCGATTGCTTTCCATTTAAAATAATTATCTAACTCTACTAAAGGTGTTATGCTTCTTTGGAAATTGAAACAAAATATGAAATATATTTAAAATGTATTTTAATACCTCCAAGTAATCCGTACGTAATGTAGAGATGGGGTAAACTTGTTGAAAATATGCTTAGTATAAGCCCTGCACTGCCAAGCAGGGAACCAACAATTACGATAATCCTATGGCCGTATTTATCACACAGGATACCAGCAAGGGGCCCTGTAGAAGAATAAGAAAAAGTAAGGCCTTCAGAAGCATAAAGAACTAATCCTGAAATAGCACGAGTATATGTTTAGAAATGTGTTTATCATTTAATAATATTTAGTAGCATTTTTGCACTTGTTTTTTTATCCTTGACTGATGCCTGAATGTAGGTTTGAAATGTTTATAATTGTCCCATAGACTGACATGTCTGTGAATAAGAAATAAACGTTCAAAAAGTGGCCTCAACTTGGCTTCATTGCAATAAGGAACTACATGTACATCCACATTTGAACTTTATGGAAGCTTCAGATCAGATCTTAAGATTTAAGAAACTGTAGAGTCTGTGTTATTGAACAAGCCATTTTGGTACTTTTCACAGGAGCACGAGCGATTTAAAAGAAATATATGCAGAATTTGTATTTCCTTATTTTGACATATACAAGCACATTTTATATACAATAGAAAGTCGTGTACATGAGTATATATAATGCATAATACCCTATAAATGATAAATAGTAAAAGTTAAAATTAATTTATCAAAGTATATATATTTATAATTATTTTGCATTAAAAAATATGAATATCACAGTGTTTTAGCATGATAGCTAGATCTAAATTTATGACTAAAATTTTTATATTCTCTGACAGGAAAATATTATAATAATAAAAGAAAAACGTAAAAAGTTGACAAAAAGAAGGATAATGTGTATATAAAATAAACTTGATGTCATGGATAACCCTTTAAGCCCGAAGGCTTATTTCCAAAGGGGTCCATTGATATCTGAAGCCAGGATAACAAGATGGATAGGCGTTCCCAAATCTAAAAAAAGTTTATTGTGTTGAAGATTCAGTTGTACTGCAATAATTTAACTTGATGCAATTGTTTCAACAAAGTAATAATAATATTTTGTTACATTATTAAAATCAGTTTGAGATACAATCATATTATTTGATTAAAAGATGAACACAAGAATATATAATCATTACTATTTCATGAATACTGTTAAGTTAAAAGTAAAAATCACAGGCACATTGTTGAATATCACATCTATTAAGTCAATATATCACAGTGATTGTATTATTACATTTGTTTAATCTTTTTAAATATCAAGAATGGAAATTACTTATATATAATCTGTCTTCGATTAAAGGCATTTTGCAAGACTCCTTTCTTTAATGAGTATGCTGATAAAATTCGTTTGAAACTTAAACTACTATTCATCATCTAGGACTCATTTTTAGAACAATGGTTTATTCATTCCTATCTCTTATAACTTGTAAAATTCCTTAATTAACAGTCAACCTACCAATGAAGTCCATGGCTCCAGTGACTATTGAACCAATCACAGCTGTTTCGGCCCTGCTCTTCTTAAACACCTCAACGAATTCTACCAGAAGTACGCCGAATGACAAACACAATCCATCTGTGAGGAATCCTACTGTGAAAGCTGCGGCGACGACAACCCATCCGTATCCGCCATCTTGAACGGGAGCCTCGTTATCATCTTCACTCTTTTCTTTGGCTTTTGTCATGACTCCTTGTCTAGATAAATAAATACATGGTTAACGAATAAAATATGCTACCCGGCACCAGAAATAAGCCAAATCGGATTTGTGCTTATTAGGCATCTATACTCTTAAACAGCATTTATTTCAAAACTAAACTGTAACGAAAATGTTCTCATAGTATACTAATTCCCCCTTTATCCTGTTCAATAATGGTTTCTTGTTTCCAATTCATCAAAGACTTCTTATGCAGGTAAATATCGATATATTTCTTACAATGGTAATAAATATTCCAGTGTTTACGCCACATATAACAGCTAGATTTTTACAATATTTGTGCCGTCGGAAAGTATACAAGTCATGAAGAGACTGTCTACTTGAGACAGATATAGGGCTGTCACACATCGTAGACATACATCAAGTTATATTATCCTGACACAAAGCCATCCAGTCCTGGAACTACCCTAAGCTGAGCACCTACCAGTACCATTTTTAAGATTCTGGCATGTTGCGTCCAAGGATCGACCCCATTACCTCCCAATTCTAGGGCGGACGCACTAACCACTCGGCCACCGGGACCAGGACATCTTTTGTACACTAAGTTATTACAACATTGTACTAAGCATCCCAGAAAATCTACCAAATTAAGTACACATGTCAATTTACAGGTTTTTAGCCTTCTATAATTAAAGATTTTATTATTATTATTATTATTATTAGCCAATGTTACCAACAACACCAATATTTGACTTTGTATATACCAATCCCCTGTCGCATCGGGGGCGGGAGGTCGTGGGTTCGATCCCCGGCCGCGACATACCAAAGTCGTAAAAAATTGTATACTGTTGTAGCTCCCTTGCTTGGCGCTCAGCATATAAGGGTAGTTGCAGGACTGGTTGGCCCGTTGTCAGGATAATGTGACTGGGTGTGGTATCATGCCACATGACTACGGCGTGATACTGCAGTGTGGCAACACTATATTGTCTCAAGTAGACATCGTCTCCAAATGACTGAAACACTGTCGGTGGGACGTTCAACCCAACAAACAAACAAACAAACAAACCCCTATCTGAAAATAGTTATCTTCCCTTTGTGGCTTGTACCCGTTTGAGCAATATTATATTATTACAATTATATGCCCTCATAAAATGATTTATGGAATCGCAAATAAATTAGGTACTCCATAGCATAATCAGCCTTTTCATTGCTTACTTTTAACCAATCAAAAGGTGGTTATCGATCACATGTCTTATGTACCCTTGATAAAACATGCAATGCTTATGGTACAAAGGTGTTGGACATCTGTAAGTCCACTGGCTAAGAGTAATGAATAGAAGAATATATAATAATAATATAGGGGGATATACATTTGCAAACACAAACGGTACATCGGTCATTGATATGTTACTATGTAGAGAGTGTGATGTGAGTATGTTGACAGGTTTCAGAATTAGTGATTTCAATGAATATAGTGACCATGCCTTTGTTGCATTTTCTTTGAAATGTGATACTTTTAAAAACAGTAACATGGTAAATAGTGGCGTTAGATATTCATGGAATGATGAATTAAAGGATGAATTTCGTGCAAGAATTATTGGAAACCTGCCCAAATTTAATTATATGATTAATGACTTCAATACTAGTTGCAGAGATTCCATTAAATCAGTTGTTAATAACTTTACAACTATAATAAAGGATGTTGCAGATCCACTTTTTTCTAAAAGTTTTATCTAAAAAAAAAAAAAAAGTAAATTTGAGGAAAAGACTATTTATGAAAATAAAGAATGGTTTGATACAGATTGTGAGTGTGCAAGAAAACAATATTTAACTGCTTTAAAATGTTACCATTGTGATTATACAGATGAAAATAGAATACAATTTTGCAGATTAAAGAAGGAATACAAGGTCCTGTGTAGGAAAAAGAAAATAGCATATGAAAAAAAAAAGGAAATTGAAAAATTAAAAAAGCAAACCCAAAACAGTTTTGGAAATATTTAAAAACAAGAGGGCCATGATGGCCCTGAATCGCTCACCTGAGTACCATTGCTTCAACTGATGTCAAGGTTTTTAAACAGACAAGGATTCTGATATAACTTAATCTAAAACATTTTACCCCTGACAATACTACACACCAAATATCTAAGCAATGGGCCATATGGTTTCAGAGAAGACTTGGGCGCAGGGTCATTTATCACCGTTGGGCCAAGACTTTGAAAATCTTTGTAATGAACCATTAGATGCTACAACATACCAAAAATCTTAGCTCTAGGCCTTATTGATTCATAGAAGAAGATTTTTTAAGATTTTCCTATTTAACTCTATGTAAAACAAGTGACCCCTGGTGCGGGGTCATTTATCACCATAGGGCTATGATTTGTACAATCTTGGTAGTGGCCCATAAGATGATGCTTCATACCAAATATCTAAGCTCTAGTGTAAAACAAGTGACCCCTGGTGCGGGGTCATTTATCACCATAGGGCTATGATTTGTACAATCTTGGTAGTGGCCCATAAGATGATGCTTCATACCAAATATCTAAGCTCTAGGCCTTATGGATTCATAGAAGAAGATTTTTTAAGATTTTTCTATATAACTCTATGTAAAACAAGTGACCCCTGGTGCGGGGTCATTTATCACCATAGGGCTATGATTTATACAATCTTGGTAGTGGCCCATAAGATGATGCTACATACCAAATATCTAAGCTCTAGGCCTTGCAGTTTTGCAGAAGAAGATTTTCAAAGTTTGCATTTTTAAAATCTATTTTTAGCTCCTGTGACCTAATTATGCAATGGACCAGAACCATTTATACAACTTTAGTAGAGCTTCATCCAAGGAACATTCCTGCAAAATATTTTTCAAATTGGCCAAGCCGTTTAGGAGGAGATGTTGTTTGAAGCAATTGTTGACGCCGGACGCACGCACGGACGGACGCACGCACGGACGCACGGACGCACGCACGACGGACGACGGACGCCGGACAAAAGGCGATCAGAAAAGCTCACCTTGAGCACGTTGTGCTCATGTGAGCTAAAAACAACAGAGGAAGTCTTTAAATAATATAAGTTTACAGGAATTTAAAGAATTTTTTGAAAAGTATAAATATAAATTCTCAAAATATAAATATTGAAGCTGAAGACTTTTGTCAAAATCATAATTTTGAAGACTTTGACCCAATAACATGCAATGAACTTGATGAAAATATAACTTTGGAAGAATTAATCAAAGATACAAAAACTCTTAAACGAAATAAAGCCATGGGTAGTGATTTTATAATGAACGAATATCTTATTGAAAGTCTTGATATAATCGGTATGCATTTATGTGATATTTTTAATGGAATTCTTAATTCTGGCTTTTTTTTCCAGCAAAATGGATGAGAGATATTGTTATACATCTTTATGAAAAAGGTGATCTGAATCAAGTTAATAACTATAGAGGAATTACTTTAGTAAATTGTCTGTTAAAATTATTTACAACTGTGTTAAATAATAGAATCACTAAATTTTGTGAAGACAACTCTACCTTATCTGATGTTCAATTTGGTTTTAGAAAGGGAAGATCTACTATTGACGCACTTTTTATTCTATCAAGTATTGTACAAAATTTCTTATTTGAAAGGAAACGTCTATACTGTGTATTTGTTGATCTCTGTAAATGTTTTGATACCATTAATAGAAATGCATTATGGATGAAAATGTATAGAGCTGGATTACAGGGAAAAGTATTACGAATTATTAAAGATATGTATCAGAAAGTAAAATCATGTGTAAGGTGTTGTTGTAATTATAGTGACTATTTTGAATATGCCGTTGGAGAAATAATGTCACCGATTTTATTCTCACTTTTTATAGAAGATTTAGAGTTATATCTAGAAGATAATATAAATTCGGGAATCGAAGTGGATGATATTATACTAATATTTTTACTTTTTGCAGATGACATGGTTATTTTAGCAAAAAGCCAGCAAGAGTTGCAACACAATTTAAACTTGTTATATGATTATTGTTAAAACTGAGGATTACAGGTAAATACAGATAAAACTAAGATTATGGCTTTTAGAAAACAAGGTGTAATCTTAAGAAATGAGCATTGGTTATACAATGGAGTAAATATTGAAGTTGTTGATAATTTTACATATTTAGGAACTGTTTTTAAATATAATGGAAATTTTAACTTAAATCAACAATATGTTACAGATACGGGATTAAAAGCATTAAACACACTTTTAAGTAACTGCAGGAAGTTTAAATTTAGTCCAAAATCAACTATGTGCCAACTATTTGATGCCTTTGCTGGTTCTATTTAAAGTTATTCGGCAGAACTATGGGGTTTTCTAAAGAATAAACAAATAGAGATTGCATTCAAAGTTTTGTAAAAGGATACTGAAAGTAAGAACAAACACAGTAAATGCAGGAGTATATGGAGAGTTAGGAAGGTATCCATTGTATATATCTCAATGGATGAAAATTGTAAAATATTGGTTTAAATTATTAAATTCAGACAATGTCATATTACAAAAAGTATATAGTGTTACAGTGAACGATTGTAATAAAGGTGCAAAAAATTGGGTTTATCATTAAAAGAAATTATTATTTGTAAATGGTTATGGTCATGTATGGGAAAACCCTCATTGTATAAACCCAAAATATTTTTTGAGTATGTTTAAAAACAGTCTGATTGACTGTTATAAACAAAAGTGGAGAGCAAGTTTAAATTCAAGCAATATATTATGTTTATATGGGCACTGTAAAAGTAGTTTTGGATATGAAAGTTATCTAAATATGTTATCAGAAAACCTTAGGACATTTATAACACAGCTAATAATTTCAGCACATTCTTTGCACATTCACACTGGCATGTTTGCAAGAAATTTTATACCACAATAACAGAGATACTGCCATTGTTGTAAAAGCAGAGATATTGAAGATGAATTTCATTTCGTGCTTATCTGTCCATGTTACAATGACAATGTGTCAAGAAGTATTACAGGATAAAGCCAAGTATGTTTAAGTTTTTGCAGTTAATACAGACAATCATATCACGATAAAAGCCTAAGTATGTACTGTAAAGTAGCATTTGATCGTAGGAAAAATATCTTAAATAATTTTTACATTTAATTGTAGATGAAAAACTTACCAACAGCGTTGAGCAGCAATGTTAATTGAAAGTGCGTTGTCTCCTCTGCGGAGGAACCTCTTGGTGAGGTGACCTGTAAATAAACCACAAAGTATCGTGTATAACATGTTTATATACATTTATTTAATAATAATAATAACAGTACTGATTGACATATTATGATGAAAAATATTATACTGTTTACAATATGTATCATCCAGTGTCCATAGTGCGATCCTCTAAGATTTAATTAGGAAATGCAACATAAATAAAATACATAGAATCAAATTATTTATAAATTCAATTTCCCCCCCCCCAAAAAAAAATTCTTTTATACATAATTATTCACTCAAAAATAACATTTAATACATTACGAGTCAAATATTATGCCATCATTTTGTGTGGTCCTAACTCCGCCCCTAGGTGACTAATAGCAGCTGCGAATCGTACAAATATGACTTCCATTTATAAATATGTAAAAACAGCAGATGAAATTTCCGAGATACTTTAATTTTAAAAAGGGCCATTCTGCGTGGAAACCATTGTGTATTAAGAAAAAACACATAAAAAGAGTGGTGCGAGAAAAAATTTGCAATATTTATTTGTTTGAATCAAAATTTCGTACAAAAATCATCTGTGTTTATTTACAGAAACAGTAAAAAAAAATTCTCAGTCGCTTACGCGTGTAATAAAATCTAGCGAGACTACAATAAAAAAGGTAGGTGGTGGGGTTAGGGCAGGGGCGCAGATAGGACCTCCGACAATATGATGAATAATATGAGTCAATATATTATTTATAATACGTGAAATGTAACTTATATAAAAAATCGGTCCTACTAAAAAGCGAAATCCAGGATTATGCGCCATCCAGGGTTCTATAGCGCCACCCGCATTATTACTGGTCGTATAGGTATAAAATTTCACCAGTAGCTTTATAATAGCATTTTACATCAATGAAATTTAAACACATTATTGAATATAATCTCCTTCATGAATTGGTAAGTTTTCATGCTGATATGACCAGTAGAAACCCGGGTGGCGCGATGATACTACGGGGTAGCGTATACTCCAATTAGAGTCTTACGGGCGTCGTATAGGGTGCGATATGATAAATCCTTCAATTGCGGATGAAGAATAAATAAATGGAAATGAAATTTAAACACATTATTTATTTTAAACTTCTTCTTTAATTGGTAAATTTCCGCGTTAATATGACCAGTAGAAACCCGGGTGGCGCGATGATACTACGGGGTAGCGTATACTCCAATTAGAGTCTTACGGGCGTCGTATAGGGTGCGATATGAAAAATCCTTAAATTGCGGATGAAGAATAAATAAATGGAAATGAAATTTCTACACATTATTTATTATAAACTTCTTCATTAAATGGTAAGTTTTCATGCTGATATGACCAGCAGAAACCCGGGTGGCGCGATGATACTACGGGGTAGCGTATACTCCAATTAGAGTCTTCTGGGCGTCGTATAGGGTGCGATATGAAAAGTCATTAAATTGTGGATGAAGAATAAAAAAAAATGGAAATGAAATTTACACACATTATTGATTATAACCTTCTTCATGAATTGGTAAGTTTCCATATTAATATTACCAGTAGAAACCCGGGTGGCGCGATGATACTACGGGGTAGCGTATAGTCTCATGGGCGTCGTATAGGGTGCGATATGAAAACTTCTTAAATTGCGCTAAAAGAATGAAACTTTGAAATGACATTTACACACAATCTAGTATTCTCTTTGATTTGGCAAATATTTATGTTGATATGACTTTTATTAACCCAGGTGGCGCGATAATACTATGGAGTATCGTATATTTTACTTAGAGTCTTACCAGCGTCGTATAGGGTGCGATATGGAAAATCCTTAAAGTGCCCTAAAAGAATAAAATTTTGAAATGAAATTTACACACATTTTAGGACATAGTGTTCTCTATAAATTTCTTAAAAGATTTCTTAAAAATATGACCATTAATAACACGAGTGGCACGATAATAATATAGAGTAGCGGATATTCCAATTTTCCGGCGTCGTATAGGGCGCGATGATACTGGTTAGTGAAGATTCCTTTTTGAGTCTGACCGCCGTTGTATAGGGTTGGATTAAAAAAAAAAATAAAGTGCGCTAAAAGATAAAATTTTGAAATGACATTTACACATGTTTTAGGTCAAAGTGTTTTGCTATGTTTTCATAGTTTTCATATAAATATGACCAGTAGAAATTCGGGTGGCGCGATGATACTACAGTGTAGCGTATATTCCAATTAGAGTCTTACCGGCGTCGTATAATGTGCGATATGAAAAATCCTTAAAGTGCGCTTAAAGAACAGAATTTTGAAATGAAAATTTTAATTTTTTTTTGGTGATTTTCATATAAATATGACCAGTAGAAATCCGGGTGGCGCGATGATAATACGTATATTCCAATTAGGTCTTACCGGTGTCCTATAAGGTGAGATATGAAAAATCCTTAAAGTGCGCTTAAAGAACAAAATTTTGAAATGAAATTTACACACATTTTAGTTTATATTCTTCTCCATTAATTGTTAAGTTTTCATATAAATATGACCTTTAATAACCTGGGTGGCGCGATGAAACTATAGAGTAGCCTATATTCCTTTTTGAGTCCGACCGCCGTGGTATATGCGGGGATTAAAAAAATGCAAAAAAAAACAACAACAACAAAAAGTTTAGGATATAGTCTTCTCTATGTTTTAGCAAATTTCCATATTGATATGACCAATTGAAACCCGTGTGGCGCGATGATACTTGAGAAGTGAATATTCCTATTTGAGTCTAACCGCCGTGGTATATGTGGGGATTTAAAAAAAATAAAATGCATAAATAAAAAAAAAATGAAATGAAAACTTTACACACATTTTAGGATATAGTCTTCTCTATGTTTTGGCAAATTTTCATATTGATATGA
>JAIFHC010000315.1:0-50000 GCA_021229015.1 Solen grandis | reverse complement strand
GGATAATTACAGCAATCAGTGGGTTACCCAGAGTCCATCTCTAATTGTCAGGTTATCACCTTTGTTGAAAATCAAATACACCACAATAAATTCAAATTGAAACTTTCAAATAGCTTTCTATTACACAAATTAATATATACTTATTTAGATAGGGGATTTTAATTTAGGGGATTTTGACTACCCCTTCTTTTTTCATCTAGGGGATTTTGAATACCTCTTCATTTTCATCTAGGGGATTTTGACTACCCTTTCATTTTTACCTAGGGGATTTTGAACACCTTGTCAGTTCTGGGCCTAGGGGATTTTGAGTCTAGGGGATTTTGAGTGTCTCCCGGAACCATCGCGTCGTGGAATTCACTACATTCACAACTAAAATTGCTCTAACTTTTTTATTTTTTAAGTTATTTTGATGAAACTTGGAACACAAATACTTTATTGTTGACTGGGCCAGATTCTATTGTTAAATATACTCTATTGTTCATTTTGGTTATTGTAAAAGAAAAATAAAAGCATAATATATTTAAGATTTTCTGATGCATCGTGGAATTTCGTATATTCACAACAAAAGTTGCTATAACTTTTTTATTTTTTAAGATATTTTGATGAAACTTGAAACACAGACACTTTACCATTAACTGATCAGATTATGTTTTTTTCTAAATTCTCTATTGTTCACTAAGGTTATTGTATGTGAAAACTGAAAGTATGTCATGTTTTAAGATATAATTGAAAATTTAAGTTAAGACTCCACAGTTCCTGATTCTTTAATAAACCAAATCACAGCTTATTTTAAATGTAATGACACTTTTCCCAAAGTTTTGCACAATAAATACTTATTTCAAAATATCTAATGACATATTTCCATTTACTTTACAAAAAAGACATTCATGAAAGTGAATAAAACTTTTGGTATGTAAAATATTCTGAATAGATTTACATCTATATATGACATAGGGTATGTAAAGTATTCTGAATAGATTTACATATATATGAGAATGGGTAAGTCAGTTTTAAAAAAATGTTTTTAATGTCAAATTTTTTTTCCAATACTTAATTTGCAATTTTCAGTACGTGATATTGATATTATGAATAAAAAAAAAAAAATACTATAATGGTTAGGGGGGAAAATTAAAGGTTTTTAAAAAAAGATGTGAAAATCAATCACTTCAATTTTTAAGATTCACTGCAAAAAACATTTTAATTTTGGGAGATAAAAGAAAAAAAAATGTTTATCTTAAATACTTATTCATTATATAAAAAATAAGTTGTGATTATTTTTTAAAACGAGAGAGAAAAAAAGAGAAAAAAAGAAGTAATATTAGAATTTAAATATAGCAAAAAAAACTATATGCTTTTATTTTTCTCAAAATTAAAAATCTAAAATTAAGCCAAACTTTTTTCCCAAAAAACAACATTGTAAAATCAAGTACCCTTTTTCTTGATGGCTAAATTATAAGGTTACATAATTTTCCCTCAATAATGTCATAAATCACACGGTGGCTCCCACCTAACCATAGACTATTTCCCCTAGTGTTTGCACCACAGGGGGCCCACCATCAACTGAACCCTATAAAAGGGGATGCAATCTCAAAGGGTTACTAAGTTTGTTATAAGTTAAAAAAAGGTCATAAACTTTCAGCTGGAAAGTGTTTTCCCAATCAGTTGATTACACAGCAGGGGGCCTAGCTTTGAAATTTTATGTTTGCAATATGGAAGCCCCTCCCACACACACACCCAATTAAAACAAGAGGTTTTTGTCAGTTAAGGGGTGTAAAAATTGTTGGTTTATGCTACCAATTTTAAAATAAAATTTTGTAACTTGTAGGAAGAGTACAAAATCCCCTAAATATGTTTATTCTTTGGGTTTAAATTTGGGGATTAAAAAAAAAAAAAAATACGGGCCCTTTTCCATCTAAGCCCAGCTTTGTTTTATGCAGTTCATCTAGTTTATTTATACTTTTAATGAGTGAGTATTGCCCTATGTTCCTCCAAAACCCATTTACTTAAGGTTTTAACCGATTGTTTGGGTTTTCCCCCTTTCCCATTTCAAAGTCAGATGTAATTTTGAGATTTTGATAAACGAAAAATGTAGGTTGCATGCATGATTTTAATCTAATGAAGAAATGATGTACAGTATAGTGTTTTTTTCATCCCCAAAGAAGGTGGGTGGGGAATGCAATTTTAAATTTGAGGATTGCATTTCATCCCATTTTTTTTTTCAGAAATAAAAAAAATTTTACTAATATGTATATGCAGCCCCATTCATTCATTGTAAAAAAAAATGGGATACTTGTAAACCCAAAGTGCAGTTAAAAGGGTTAGTTATGCAATTACGATCGTCGTATGGTACAAAATTTTCCCCCCCCCTGGGTTTAAAAAAAAAAAAATTTAAACCCCTAATAAAAGATTTTATTACAATGATACTAAATTTAAAAAAATATGTTAATTAAAGGATTTATACGCAAAAAGATGTTGTATAACAAGAAAAACATCCATATACCCCTTTACTTTTTCTCTTTTCTAAATTTTTGTTTTCTTTATCGGAAAAATTCAAAAGGGGCGGCCGCACTCGATTCCCCGAGCGGAGGGTTTTTTTTTTGAAAAAAAGTTTGTTTTTCATCGGACGATGCGGATGCTTTAATATGCTGAATTGTTTTGAAAAATATATCAAATTAAAGAGCAGCCCTTTATACTTTTAGAAGTTAAAGATCTATTTTCTTACTTTTTAATTTTCCTAAAAAACGCCCCAAAATTCACTACCTTATTACTGGGAAAAAATTAAATTTGGACAATACGTTAAGTTAAAAAAAACCTCGAGAAATTTCATTCTTTTCTGTAAATGGTGATAAAATTTTTTTAAATCAAAAAAAAAGGGTTTTTTAAAACCCGCAACCGCGATCATTAAACATACGGGTAATCAATTCTGCGTCAGTTACACGGTATCCCGAAATTACAAAAAATTTTAAACTTACCTGGCGGATTTTAAAACAACTACGACAAAAATAAGAACAAAACCCAAAAACTTTTACATCATTGGAAAGTAATTTTATTTACACTTAAGGGTATGTAAGTTTGATTTGTTTTGAAAAATTTTTTTTCCCTTTTAAAACAGACTTTTTGTACACTAGGTATACCCAAATTTTTCAGAATTTTTTAAATGGCTTTTGCTGCTCAGCTGGGGATGCTATTTAAAAAACATCTCCTCTGAAAAACCCCTGGACAGAAATTTTATAAAAAATTGGCATGTATGATCCTTGGGTGGGACTTACAAAAATTGCTAAATAAAAATTTTATCCCTGAAGGAAAAATATGGTTGCCATGGCAACAAAAAGAAAAAAATTAAATTTAAAACTTTTAAGATCCCTCTCCTTGAAACTGCAAGACAGAATTTTTATAAAAAATTGGCAGGTATGATCCTTGGGTGGGGCCCCTACAAAAATTGTCATATAAAGTTGATCCATGAAGAAAATCTGGTTGCCATGGCAAAAAATAGAAAAAATAATTGAAAACTTTGAAAATCCCTCTCCTCTGAAACCGCTGGACAGAATTTTATAAAATTTGGCCCTGTATGATCCTTGGGTGGGCCTCTAAAAAAAATTGCTCAAAAAAGTTGATCCATGAAGAAAATCTGGTTGCCCTGGCAACAAATAAAAAAAAATAATTGAAAAATTTTAAAATCATCTCCTCTGAAACAAATGGTCAGAATTTATTTTCCTTTGGAAAAAAATGTCACCTCATGAATGTCTACCGTAATTGCTTTAAAAAAAAGGGTTTATCCGTTGAAAAATAAGGCCCCTAGGGGGTTTGGGTAATTTCCTTTAATTTTTCTCTATATAGAAAACATCAAAAAAAATTTTTTATGAAGCCCGCTGTGAGAATTTAATTTCCTTTGGCCCAAATGGGGCACCTCATGAATGGTTTTACCAATATGGCTAAAATAAAGTTAATTCCTAAAAGTATGAGGTCCCTAGGGGGGTTTGGGTAATTTCCCCTTTTTATACTCTATATAGAAAACATCAAAATTCTTCTTTTGTGCAAAGGCCAATTTGTGGCCGAAATTTGGCCCCATTCCCATCCGTAAAAGTATGTTTTTTTTCCCCAAATGTAGGTTTAAAAATTCCCCCCCCCCCCAATAAAAATAAAAAAACCCCTTTAAAAGATCCGCAATTTAGCTTTTCTCCCCATTTTAAAACACTTCTCCTTTTCAATTTTTTTTAGGTCACCAGAGCCGAAGTGCTTGAAAAGAATGAGATTACTGACCCTCGATTGTCCCGTGTGTTTTAAGTTGAAAGAAAACACTGTATTTTCTGAAAATGTTAGTGCTTGTGAATCACAACCGCACTGCTCCATAGAGTGTATGGGTTTGGGAAATTAAATATGGGGTCGAGGTATGTGGGACATTTAGGTAAAAGTATTACTTCTAGGCTACTCTAGTTGTTTTGGCTGCTTTTTCCAGATTAAAAAAATGTTACTGATTTAACCTTTTCCCTTTATAAGATCATATTTACACTCTCAAAAGGAACCACATAAAATAGTCACAGTTAAACATTCCCTTTTTACAGAAAACAAATTTTTTCATTTTAAAATTTCAGATGTACTCTGGTGGCTTTTATGGCCCTTGGGCCCCTTGTTTTACTGAAAAAGTGATTTAAAAATTCAAAAAATAGGTTTTTAATCTTTAAAATTTGTGTATTTTTTTCAATATATATAAATATTTCAATGATGATATGTGAAACAACCTAATATTATTACAGTTTAGTTTTACGCATACGACGCAGTGGACGGAAGGGAAATTTTTTGAGGGTCCAAATCAGCCCGTTTTCTTTTCCTTTGTTTTGGGTTTTTTTTCCAGCTTTTGGGAGTTTTCCCTGACGGATCTCAATCCATTTGATGACATTACTTTTTGGGACGTGTCCTTCCTTTATCCTTTTTTAAAACGCTGTACCCGTCTCTGCTTTTTGTTCCGTACAAAATGCCGCCCAGGAATTATTTTTACCAGATGATGGGGGAAAATTCTCATCTAACAAAAAGTCTCCCATACCCCGGGAATTGCAGTGCTCTCCCCTTTGCCTCAGATTTTTACTATGACCTGAAAGGGTTTTTAACGAAAGTACTTAAGTCACTGGATTTTCCAAATTTTTACTGCTGACTTTAAAATGTGATTTGCACTTTCGCTGTTGTTAGAAGCCCAAATTTCCTGTTATTTTCCCCTCTTTTTGCAGGTTTTACAACATATGATGTAAAAGTGGGATCAATCGGTTTTTCAAAGGGGGGTTTTTATTAATTTTTTTTTTTTTTTTCCCAGTTATCTTCTTTATTGGGGAAAAGTTTTTTCTAACAGTTTTAAAAACGCGATCTTTTAAAGGGGTATCCATATCTGCTGTTTCCACTAACCCCTTTTTCCCAAATAAGTTTTTCCTTTATTTTTTTTCGTTCTTGCTGATTTAGTTTGGCTTTGGGTCTTCCATTTCCTTACTGATGTTGTTTGTCAAATGCCTCGTGCACAAAATATGGGTTGCACCTGAAAGACAAGTTTGATGGACCCTTTGAAAGCAAGCTCTTCGTCGAACCAATCACTATATTTTTTTATTTCTTCCTCGGTGAGGTTTTCAGCTTTTTGGGTTTGGGAATGCACTGTATGTTTTGATTGAAGAATTAGTATGTATAAATGTAGGGCCAAAACAGATTGGGTGCTGCATAGTTGCCCTTTTTCAAAACGGACAGACCCTTGTAATTTGTTGGTGTTACATGAAAGTCCCCCAAAAATTTACTTTTTGTTCTTTCCCCAAAAAAAGGGGTTCCTTTTCTCTATGAGCAAAATCTCTTTAAAGGGCGGGGATTTGTGTTCATTGTATAAAATAACAACTGGGTGATTCACACCTTTTTATGTGTTGCCATTCGGACAAAGTCATTTTGGGTTTTTTCCCGTTCTTCTACCCCGAGGGTGTGATCTGCAGCGTTCGCACGTGGCTCGTTTTTTCTTTTTGATTATATTTGAGATTCTTTAATTGTTTGGGAGTCTTTTTGTTTTTCAAAATCATCATCTGTCTCCATATTCATTTTATTCTCCACGGCCTTCAGTGGCATAGGGTTTTTAAGTCTTTTATACGCCGCCGGAGGCCCGGGTTTTTATTGGCGTCATCTTCTGTTTTGTCCGTCCGTCCCTTCGCCGTACGTCCATACGTCCATATCTTGTGAAAAAGCAATCCTTTCCCCGTTTCTGAATGGGAAACTTTTCAAAACTTGGTCAGTGTCATTACTAAATGGGTAGTTTTGATGGGAAATGGCGGGTTTTCCCGGGTTTATTGATTTTTACAAGATTTGTGTCCCTTTGAAACTTAGTCTCTTTTAGCGAATGATATTGCAGTCTTGTGAACGCAACTCCTCCTATATTTTTTGAATGAATTTTTTCAAAATTGGTCAATGTCATTACTATTAAAGGGTAAATGTGCATGAAGTGGCGATTTTCCGGTTTATTGATTTTTACAAGATTTGTGTCCCTTCGAAAATTGTCTTTTGTAGCGAAGATATTGCAGCCTTGTGAAGCAACTCCTCCACATTTCTGAATGAATCTTTTTAAACTTGGCAATGTCATTACTATAATGGGTAAATGTGCTTTAAGTGGTGGGTTTTTTGGTTCATTTATTTTTACAAGATTTGTGTCCCTTTTTAAAATTAGTCTCTGTAGCTGAATGTATTGCAGCCTTGTGAACGCAACTCCTCCTAAAATTTCTGAATGAATCTTTTCCCAAAAATTGGGGCAGTGTCATTACTATTTTGGGTAGTTTTGCATGAAGTGGCGATTTTCCGGTTCATTTGATTTTACATGATTTGTGTCCCTTTTTAAAAAATTAGTCTCTGTAGTTGAATGATATTGCAGCCTTTTGAAAAGCAACTCCTCCTACATTTCTGAATGAATCTTTTTATAACTTTGGCAATGTCATTACTTTAATGGGTAAATGTGCATGAAGTGGCGATTTTATGGTTCATTGATTTTTTCAAGATTTGTGTCCCTTTTAAACTTAGTCTCGTAGCTGTTTGATATTGCAGCCTTTTGAACGCAAAACCCCCCTACATTTCTGAATGAATCTTTTTAAAAAAATTGGTCAATATCATTATTATAAAAGGGTAGATGTTTATGAAAAATGGTGATTTTCCGGTTTCATTAATTTTTGCAAAATTTGTGTCCCCTGAAACTTTTGTTTTTTTTAGCTGATTGATATTTCAGCTTTGGGGAAAGCAATTTTTTTGTATGTTTCTGACCTAATCTTTTCAAAAAATTGGGCCCAAAGTTTACTATATGGGTAGATATGCACAAAACAGGGGCTTTGATGTTCATCAATATTTGCAATAGTTTTGCCTTTCTAAACATGGTCTCTTTTTTAAAACCCCAACTCAAGTTTTTTAAACAGGTAAAAGTGCATAAGGCAAGGATTTTCTGGTACCCGTGATTTTTGCAAGAGTTATGGGGAAAAGAAAAAAGGATTCAAAAATTGATACTGCTTTTTGGACCTACGGTCATTTGGAAGCATTTTTAGGGTTCTATCTCTGTTCAGCAAAATTTAATTAGTCTTACAGACTTCTTTTATGAGCTTATGCTTACGGGAAATGTTAAAAGAAATAATTAAAAGACCCCTTTGGTTTTTTATATTTTGTGGCGGCGTTTTATTGTGGCATCACTGAACTCTTGTTTCATTTTATTGAGGACGTTTTTTTTTTTGTTTTTATGTACACTTTTTTTTTTTTTTCCACGTGCTTGACGTTGCCATGTTGCTGTTTTCTGGATTTTTTTTTCAACAAAATTTACAAGTATTTCATTCCTTGGTATGTCCTCAAGTACTTCCGGGCGCGACACCCCGGGTCAAGTCCTTTTTGAAAACAACAAGCCACTACCGGTATCATCAGTATCCTGAGCATTTCTGGGGGCGCGACACGCCGGGTAAAGTCAGTTTGAGACGGGAAAAACCCACTACGGGTTCTTCTGATTTCTCCTCTTGAACTGAACACAGAGCTGGAAATTTCTATTGTCTTATCGCTGCTAGAAACCCCTTCCGATACGCGCGGGCCGGCCGGGCCCTTTTCCCATAGGGCCCAATACCGGACCTTTTCACACTTTCTTCCATTAGGGTTTGATAGATAGTCTTTCGTAATAATAATTTTTCTAATTTATACATCATAAAGCAATATTCGTTGGTTTAAAGATAGTTTTATGATTTTAATGATATTTCCCTCTAAGCAGAATTTCCATTGCTCCCTTTTTTCCCAAAGCGTCGTATGCGTATAACTGAAAAAAAATAATTTTATTTTTGTTTCACATATCATCATCAAAAAAATTTTAAATTTAAAAATGAAGATAGTCCCCTAATTGATGGTTTAAAACTAGTTTTTTATGATTTAAATCACATTTGAGTTAAAAAAATTCCAATTTTCCCTCAACAAAATTTCCCTTCGGGCCATTGCACCGTATGCTTTTTAAACTAAAAAATGTAATAAATTAAAATTGTTTCACATATCATATCAAAATATTTCATATATTAAAGAAAAAATACACAAATTGAAAGGTTTCAAACTAGTTTTGTATGATTTAAATAAAATTTTCAGTAAAAAAAAATCCCATTCCGTCAAAAAATTTCCATTCGTCCCCTGCGCCGTATGCATATAAAATAAACTGTAATAATATTAGGTTGTTTCACATATCATCATTAAAATATTTTTATAATTTAAGAAAAATTTCACTATTTATGTTTTTAAAAATAGTTTTTTTAATTATTTAAAAACACATTTTTAGTAAAAAAAATTTTCCCCTTCCGTCAAAAATTTCCATTCCCTCCACTGCGCCGGGATGCAATTTTAAAATAAAACTGTAATTTAAAATTAGGTTGTTTCACATATCATCATTAAAATTTTATATATATTGAAGAAAATACAATAATTTTATGATTTAAAAATAGTTTTTAATTATTTTTAAAACACATTTTCAGTAAAAAAAAATCCCCTTCCGTCAAAAAATTTTCCCTTCCCTCCACTGCGCCGTATGCGTATAAACTAAAAATGTAATAATATTAGGTTGTTTACATTCTCATTAAAATATTTATATATATTGAAGAAAAAAACACTAATTGATGATTTAAAAATAGTTTTTGAATGATTTAAATCACATTTTTTAGTTAAAAAAAATCCCATTCCGTCAAAAAAACTTCCCTTTTCCCTCCATTTCCCTCGTAAAATTTTTCCCTTCGTTTTTAGGCCTACTCAGTCTATATTTACATTTGTTGTGTGTTGGTGAGTTGGGGGAATGTGGGGATAGACAGAAGGAAGAAGGTATGTTTTTTTGTTTTTTTTTTTTTTTTTTTTTTTTTTTAAGGGAATGGGGATCTATTTATAAAATGAGGGGGGTTTTGGGGCATTTACTTTGTGGGGGCTAAAACTATGTGGTTATATTTTATGTATACTATATTTTTACATATTTCCCCGAGTGCCATACTTTGTTGTATTAAATCTACCCTGGAGTGTACTTAAATTTTAAGGGGTTTACTCCCAGGTGAGATGTTTAGGGCATTTGATTTTAAAAAAATAATGAAGGTATATCTGTCTAGTCAAAAATTTCGAAATAGAACTAGCCAAATATGTTCCTTTTTTTATTTATCTTTTTTAGTCTTACTTTCTTTTTTTTTTCCTTCATCTTTTAGGCTCTCTTTCTCAATAAACGAAACAAAAATCGCGCTATATTACCCCCGCCCTCCGGGTTTGTTGTATTTTCCGGTGTGCCTTTAGTAGTTTGTACCAGGGGGGGATCCTCGTCCTGTTTCCATTGCTAGCCCGGTATTGAAAAATGGCAGAGGGTGGAGACCCAGATTATATGCAGGGGAGAGAGGGGGGGAGTTCTGTCTCTCCCCTGCAATCATAGGTTCCTTTTGTATCAGTTTTTGGGACTATTTGATAGCCCCCGGGGGGGATGGCTGTCTCTTTTTTTTATTTGGGGAGTAGTGGGTTTTGGTTTTAAATCTTTTTGGCCCTGGGCAAAAACCGCTCAAAGGGGGATTTAAGATCTCCTTTTGAGCCGTACTTCTACCACTCTTATTTATTTGGTTGTCAGTTTGGTGAGAAACCGCTCGAAGGTGATTTAAGATCACCTTTTGACGCCGTACTCTCAACCTCCTATTTATTATATTTTGTCAATATATTTGGTATCTTTTTTAAAAAACTTAATAACTGCTTGAAAGACTGTCTGGTAGTTCTTCTTCTCTGGGAATAATAGTGAGTTTCTATTTATTTTTTTTTTTCCCCCGGGGGGTTTTTTAATTTTGAGCTTTTTGGTCTCTAGTTCAAATCTGTTTTTTTTTAGTTCATTGCAATTGAAGTTTATATGTAAAAAGTTTTTTTTAAATTGCATGATGGAAAATGGGATTTTGGTTTTTTTTTCCCCCCCAGATTGCTTTTTTTTCCCTAAGTATAGTGATGATTCTATCTATTTTGGGGCATTTACGTATTGCATTTTTTTTTTTGGCTGGAGTTTTGCCATAGATGAATTTTTTAACAATTATATACATGTATTCCTAAAATTTATCTTTTTTCTAAAAGTTTCATTGATGCTATTGTTTATTACACTATACATTTTTTCACCCGAGTTTGTTTGGTAATAAATTGCCTTTTGTACCCCTATTTTGGCTTCTTTGTCTGCTACTTCATTCCCGTATTGCCTTTTATGATTTGGAATCCATTTTTAAAGGAGATATTAACCTAGATTGTCGAAAAGTTTCATTGAGTTTCATCCCTTCATTATTGGGGTCTTGCCTAGTGTTTGAACTACTTTTTCTTTAATGTTGGAGGGCACTTAAAGAATCTGTGTAAAAGGACTAATTTCATTAGGTAAAATTTTGTTTTCCCAGTTTTAAAAAAATTTTTATTATCTCCACAACGTTTCACATGAAAAAATAAAAAATACGAAATAACAAAAGTATATGTTGTGACAGTTTTTAAAATTTATAATGTTTACAACAGGTCTCAACATGCCTAATATTTCAAATAAAAAAGGAAAAAAATATGGAATAAATGGAAAAAAATTAAATGTAAAGGGAAATTCCATGCATGCTCCCTTTAAAAAATCATAAAAAAACTATTGGGTCTAAAGTTTTATTTCAAAATTTTTAAAGGCAGCAGGCATATTTATCAGATGAAGTGTAAAACATACTACTAAAAAATGTCAAGTAGTGATGCATACCCTCTACACACAGCCTTTTTTGACATGCTGGGGACAGACAACTTCGTAACTGCATTTTTTAAATTTATATACTTTTACAGTCGAACCTGCTTACAAAGGCCCCCCAAGGGGAAAATTTAAAATTTTTTGGCCCTTTGTTAGCAGGTGGCCTTTGTTAGCAGGTGTCATGTTTTGTTGAGGGTTCGTGACTGAAAAATATATGTATGGGTCATTTTCTCTCTTTCTCTCTCTCTCTCTCTCTCTCTAAGTTCCAATTATGTGCAGAAAGTTATTTATAGGAAAGGGTATACATATTTTAAATAACAAATGTGAAAAAAATAAAAAATGTTTTAAAAATTTTTTTTCATAAATGAATAAAAGTTTTTTTTTCAATTTCATTTTGCACTTGAGTTTTTTTTCCAAAAACCTAATTCCTGTGCAATACTCGAGAACTCTTGCCACTCTCTAACAGTTTTAAAAAACTTAAACCGCTCCTCTAAAATAGAAATTTCCGTTTTGAAAATCATTATGACATGTAATACCCCGATGTGAACAATGTAAAAGTAGCACTGAAATGATCATTCCCCGGGCAAAAACATTAATTTTGGGAATCTCAATTTTTTAAAAAAAACTGTCAAAAACACAAAACAAAAAAAACCAAAAAATTATTTATAATTAATGACAAGACCCCATCTTAAACCGCTTGAAGCACCGCACTTTACATCAATTATTGTTAAACATTTTCCCGGATTAAAAATGAGGAAGACATCTTGCTAATCAATGCCAATTTAAAGGGCATCCCCCACCTGACAAACACCCCCCTGTACGAACAGTAAAGGTCACTATGGAAACCATCCTCGCCCCCTCGATGATTACGGTATTGTCTCAAATCTATTGTTCGGCTTTACCAACCGGGGGGTTACCGTTACGCAACTTCCTGATGGGGCGCGTCAGTGGGGGCGTGGCCGTTCTACCCGTGTGGGGTACCAAATGGGGTCAAATATGGTGGCCGTTGGTCGTAGTTTAAGGGAGTTGGTCGCTGATTTGCAGGGGGTAATTAGAAAGAAATTGGGGCGGGGGAAGTTGAAGTGGCCCTTGTTTTGCAGTTGGTCGCTGCTACAGGTGGCCGTTGGGCCAGGTTCGGCTTGTTTGTTTTTTAAATACGGATTTTTTAACAAAACGGCTAGGGCTATATCCAATGTATAAGTAAATTTCTAAAAGAAAGCTTTTAGAAAAAAACAAAAACTTTAAAAATATGCAAATTAAATGTTACACAGTTGTAGCTACAACACCCCAATTAGTTTAATTTGTATTTAGGAATATGAAATTTTGGGGGTGACGATGAAAGATCCAAAGGACAATACTGTCTGAAATTTTGCTAGTTTTATTCTAAGCCCTCGAAAAGGTTTTACATTTGCTAATGTGAAATTTTCTCATTCTGAGCTCTTCTTTCCTTTTTTCCCTGTTTTTTTCCAGCATTTTGTTTCAATTGTTTTTTAAATTTCAAAATTTTGTCGTAATCTTATGAATTTAGAACTTTCTGTAGGTAGTGGAGCAGTCAATAACTTGTTAAACAGTTTTTTTTTTCTTCGGATGTTTTTGTTCTCCAAAATTTCCTCCTCGACGAAATATTTGATGGAAAGTTTGAAATTACCACTGCCAAAAAGTGAACGAAAAGGTCAATTTTTTTGAGATGTCACTATGCAAAACAATTTTCAATCAGTTGAGAGGCTGGCAAAATCAAATGTTTCGTTTCAAGTTTCATCCTTTTTGTTGACAGTTTTCAGCATTGTTGTTTGCCCAAAGTTTAGAGAAAATTTTTTCCCTTTAAATTTGGGTTTGGGTAAACACATTCTTTAATTTTTTTTAGCAAATTTTTTGTTGTAGTATACTTGAAAATGTGGGATGTTGAAAAAAAGACTGATAAGTCATTTCCGCTCGGAAAATTCGCTATCATTCTTGCTGTAGCCCAATACCATCTTGTTCACTAAAATGAGTGAAGTACTTTTTGTCTTTTAAATTGAACACATTCCTTTTTTTTTGTAAATTATTTTTTAAAATTTAATCTTTAAGAGCCTGTTTTACAAAGAAGAAATTTTAAATTTGGGGGAAACTTTTTTGGGTAAAGCGTTTCTGATGGCTCTTTCATCGTCACTGAAAAAGGTAAAATTTGTTTGTGCCCCAAATTTTTAGACCTTATATTATTAAAAAAATTTTTGGGTTTGTGTTTTGCTCTCCACCCCAAATGCATACACATGGGGCCGAAAAAAAATTGGACTGTTTTTGGGGCTTTCTACTAATTACACTTTTTTTTTTGAATGACATTGCTGTTTAAAAAATTTTCCTAATTTAAAAAGGGTCCAAATAAATTTCCCAATGATGCTCCCATTTTCACCTAAAAAATTTTTTTTTTAAAAATGTTTAAAATTTGGTTTCTGTTTTTAAAATTTTATTACGGGGTTTTTGCCCTTTTGTTGTATAATTTCTTGATAAATTCTTTTTTCATTAAAAACGGGCCCTTTAAAGGGATAAAATTTCATCAGAAATGTTGGTTTTTAGATCTATTGCCTGTTTCATTGGTTTTATTTTTCTTCTTTTCTTTAGAAAAATTCCTATCTTGAACTTGTCTCGTGGGTTTTAGGGGCATTCATGCTGTCGTCATGGGCCATTTCAGCTCCCACTTGGATGCATTTTTTTCGCCTATTTAGTTTTGTCCCCCTTCCTTATAATTTTAGGATTCGTCCGTCTGTATTTTTCTCAGTTTTAGAGTTTCCATGTGGTAGGGGGTATGGGTTTTCTTTTTCCCAAACATACTCTACAAACTTTTGGAGCTTAAATTCAAAAAACAATCCAAAAACCTTCAGTCACTATTGAAACTCCCCTTTTGTAATTACTGTCGCCTTTCAGCTGTGTGTAGTAGGGTTTTTAGAGTTATAACTTTTTTGGGTTTCCCGGGGTCCATTTTCTTGTATATTAATTTCTTCACTATTTTTTAAAATTACAAAAAACACCTTTTTTTTTTGAAAATATTTTGAAATTTGTCCCTCCGATTTAACACAAAAAAACGTTTCCCACGGTTTGCCCCTTTTTCTCCCACACCCCACAATCATCATAGAAGTCATGACTTTTTGGAAATCTGATTTTTAGGACAGACAAAAAAGTATAAACGTTGTTTTTTCACCCAGTGGAACTTCGGGGAAAAAGCCCAGTTTCGATTAATGTTCTAAATACCCCATCAAATTTGATAAGAACCTTCCTGAAGTAAGTTTTTTCAAGTGGGGTTTTTCTCGGTTTTTCCCTGGGTATGTTGGATCCTCGGCGTCCAGGTTTCGCTGGATACCTCGGCGTCCCCGGATTCAGTGGATACCTCGGCATCCATGGTTTTGCTAGTACCCCCGCGTCCTTTTTTTTGCTGTTTACCTCGGCGTCCCTGGATACCTTGCTGGGCCATGGATACTTTGGACACATCAGCACACTTCACCTCACGTGACACCTCATCGTCGCTTTCTTCACCCCCGTGTTCAGTTTCAGGCTCACTTTTAAAAAGTCATACCTATTTTGGGCCTGTAACTCGCCCTTCTTCAAGTAGCATCAAATTGGAGAGCCTCCGGCCCTTTTTGAATAGCCATGTGCCCGTCATCGGCTAGTATCGGAGAGGGTCCCAGGTTCTTCACGAGACATGGTCTTTGGGAAAGGGTGTAGTTGTTAAAATGGCGTTGGTCACTCACTGAAGTGGTTTTAAATACATACCACTCACCTTTGACTGGCAGTTGTCCCATCCGATGCCATTGAATTACAAGTTCATCTCCCTGTGGTTTTTCCCAAAATTGAATTTTGGGTTCAATGCAATGAAAGCATCGGGCTTCGCGTCCATTGGCGTGTGGATATACAATTCTGATTTGGGCCCTTTCGATGACTCTGGGAAAATGCCCGTATCGTCCTTTGGGGTTGAAAAAACTCCGGTTTTGCAGCGTCGAAGCATGTTTCATCATAGCTGCAGGAGAAGAGATCAAGGCTAGGGGGGCCGCTGGTGTGCTTTGTGGACTTCCTTCTGCTCAGCAGGTTGATGCATGTGTGATACCGTAGTTTTGCACTCATAGACTCATTCTCGCATAAGAGTTTTTGGGGCTGCGTTAAAATAGACAATCCCCATTCCCACTTGTCCTTTTTGGGAAATGCGAAATTTCCCATCCACAAAGTGTTTCATCACCTCTCCCTGCGGGGCAGTATCAGTGCCGGGTAAGTGGTGGGTTTTTTTACTGGTCAGCATCGTCTTAGGATGGAACAGTTTTTCCCGGGGGGACGGGCTGTCTTTAAGATGCTGATATCCTTTGATTTTTGCGCCTGTAATCAAAATTTTTTTGTCCCAATTTATTGATGTGTCATAATGATGCAACATTTAACTTTTATAAAAGCCTCGTAAGATGTCTTAAAAGTATATCACCTTTTCTATTTTAACATTTGTAGGCATTGTCTAAAAAACGGGTTTCCCGGGGTTGGCTGGACAGTCGTATACATATTCAAAACTTTATTATGATTTTATTTCTTTTTTACTAAAATTTAAAAAAAAATGAAAACAAATTATTAGAACTAGTATAAGTATTATTTTTAAAAAAACTTTTCAGATCGAATAACCAGACGCAGAAAGGGGGAAAAATGCATGGCCCTACGAAATTAGCCTAAAAAAATATAGAAATGCCTTACCCAGTAGGCATAAAAATTAAAGTTGTTTATGCTAATGAATATTTATGTTAACAAAAAATGTCAAATTACGCTTTTGCCTGAGAAAACAAAAGAAAGAATCCCACTGGCAAAAACCCGCTTACGAAATTGACCGAAAAAAAATATGTACAAAAATAGGTAAAAATTTTTTTACACGGGTTATGCTAAATATTAAAAATTTTTTTGGGCCATGTCAATATTGGCTATTGAGGGAAAAACGGGAAAATTTCCACTGCCAAAAAAAAAAAAAACAAAAAAAAACACGCAAGTATGAAAATGCCCAAACCCTGTACGGAAATAAAAATGATTCGGTTTGGGGTTTAGTTGGGTACTTTCCTCACAAAAATTTGCGACCTCTACGGTTTTTTGGGTTACAAAAAAACCATTGATTTACGGGCTCTCGAGCCGTGCGTTTTTTAAGGAAGTTATTTTTAGGAGGGTTGCCATTGCAATCGCAACTTCATTAGAAACCCACCCCCCCATTTTAGTGAGTGCCGCTATAAAAAAAATATGAAAACCCTCTACCGTCGATCGACATAAATTTTTGAGCAATAAAATCACCCTTTGGTTTATTTTTTTTTTAAAATATTGCATAAAATACGACTAAATCCCCCTTTCATACATATTTTTTTAAAGTGTATTGTGATATAGAAACAGAGTATTTGGGTGTATTTGGGAGAATTTGGGTTTTTTTGGGGGAGTATTTGGGTATTTCGTGCTGCCGTTTAATTGATCCCATTTTATATAAATCAGTATCTTTCATATAGTTCCCTGTTGAAATTGCGCTCTTTTACTAAAAAGGCAAACTGATCAATCAATAAAATTTTTTTTTAAAAAAATTTCAGAGGTCATAAAAATTGTTGATGTTTTTCGCATATGCCGCCATTGTGTTATTCGAAATTTTTGCATTTAAAACAGTAGCCGGTAGAGAGCGTGAAAGATGTTAAAAAACCCCAATTATAAACGATACTATCCGAGTTTCTGTATCATTGCAAAATTTTGGAAGCATAAAAATAAAGGTTGATTGGAAAACATTCCAAAAAGGGGGACTGCCTTTTTATTGATTTTTAACTCCCCAAAGTTGTTGTTTTTTAAAGTTAATGGAGGGGAAAATCGTATTGTTAGGAGAATTTTTTTTTCTCGGAGGTCTCGTCTTTTTTACTGGGGGAAGCTGCTTTTAAAAAAAAAGAAAAAAAATTTAAAAAAAAAACTGGAAGTAATCAATACCGTACTGTACCGGCAGACCTGAGAGCGTACCGTGAAATGTACCGTAAAGAAAAAATCGCGGTATATCGTTGTAGGGGATACCGTTTCACCCCTTTAAAAAATATGTTATATGCATAATTTTATGAATAAAAATCGCTTTTTTTCTTATAGAAAGTATATAAAAACCCCTTTTTTTATTGAATTCATATTCCCGAATAGACTCGGGGGGCCTTATAAGAAAAACATTGTGCGTGAGGAGCTTGTAATGTGTATAGTGTACACGGTTTTATTGGAAATTACATATACTTCATGGTTAATTGTTATTTCTTCTTTTTAAAATTTTTTTTTGAATTACAACTGGTTTTGTTGGGAGAAATAAAGAAAAAAGAAATCCGTTTTCATGACTTTTATTGCCGGATCCCAAATTTGCCGTTGTATCAATGCCGATGTAACGAGGGTTGACGGGACTTGTTTTATTTGGCATGCCCAAATTTTTTTTAATAACAGCAAGAAAATTCCGGGCTGTGCAGGGTTTTTTTGGGCTGCTGTCCAAAAAGGGATTTATAGTTTTCCGATTTCCGATCACAGACTTTTCCCTTCAGCTTTAACCCGTAGGCCCCCCACTTGTCTTGGGGTCCCCTGATGATCCCTTCTGGCCCAAAATTTTTCAGATATCGTGCGAAGGGTAACCTCTTTTAATCCATTTTTCTGAAGAAGGAAAGATAAAACTCTTCCTATTGGTCATCCTCTGATGTTTTAATATCAAAATATGTGGTAGTTTGGTGACCTGCAGTGCGATTTTGTATCTGACAGCACAAGAACTTCAAAGGGAGTTCTACACACTTTTTTGTTAATTCCATTATGGCCCCGTCTGCTTCAGATAGAAAAGTCCCAAACACGCAACAGAGTAGAGATTTTCCCTTTCCCTTTATGTATGGGCTGGTTTCTTATTATATACCCTAGCAGCGGTCTGGAACAAAGGGATTTAAAGGCCCGGGTTTTCACGAAGTTTCTTATGATAGACAAAATTCCTTGGGTTTTAAAAGTGAGCCCCTCATCTGGGCTCAAATTTCCTTTGGTGTTATCGCAGGCCCAAAAACAGTTGAACAACTCTATTATCTGAATGACAATTGAAGCTTTTTTCAACAGATATTTCCAAAACCTGCAAGTTAAACAAAACACGCCTAATGTTTTCATTGTAAGATCCGTCATCATTTTTTTGGTCACACTGTTTATTACAACTTTTCACTTTCTAGTCCACATTTACAAAACAAGTCCGCTTTTTTTTAAGATGTTTGATTTAAATATCTCTGTAGCTCTCTCTTTACATAACTAAATGCTTCTTTAGTTGCCACTTTTTCCAATTTGTGCTTTTTTGATTTATTCTTCATTTTCATATTTCAAAAAAAGCATTCTCCGTCTTTTTTTAAAAATTTTTTTGGAGTTTCACCAAATTCAAATCTTGGGCTTAATAAATTTATTCCGGGTTTGCAAATTTTCGCTGTGTATCTCTTAATTTTTTGCATGTTCTTATGATCGGGTTTCATCCATTTTATTTACACCCCTTACGGGAATAATTTGCAATAGAAAATTTTTTTTCTCCAAACACTGATTTGTTATTCATGCTAATCCCATGTCTTTGACTTTGTATTGCTATTTGTTCTGCTTTTTTCCATCTTCAAAATGACAAGGGCCCCCCCAATTCCCCCCCCCCCCCCCCCCCCAATTTTTTGTGGTTCCCCTTCTTTGCTAAGCTAATGCTGTATTGAACATTACTTTCAGTATATTTGTTTGATTCTGTTCCATTCTGTTGGTTGATTTACAAATTGATTGCTGTTCATAATGGTCCTGTCTGTCTTTTTCTGTCAATTACTCCCCATCTTTTTTCACTGTGACTTTCATGTGTGCTGCAGATATCTTGTTTTTTTTCCAGTGGATCTACTCTTATATTTGAGCATTCCATGATTTTTATCTTCAACTTGTATACATGTGTCAAAAAACTACACTTGGCTTCACATTGACATCGTTATCAAATTTGTGTTAAACCCCATCAGAAGTTTGTATTCCGGGCCCCCAGGGGCCAGAATAACAATAATTGAAAACATTATAAACTTATGGTGATAAACAGTGTACTTAATATCTTTTATATTGTTTTATAGCAAACAAAATTTAACGGGAACCCTATCTTTAAGACACAATAGCAATTAATCAGCAATTTTGCATCTAACTTTATGATTCTTCTAGACCCACAGAGGGTTTTCTATCAAAAGGGACATGAATCCCCACCCCCGCAGGGGTGTGAATCTTTTTTCAAACTGCTGGACTAGTTTGAAAAAGAAATGGAACTGTCAGTATTCTTCTGCCTACATGTTATTCCCATTGTTTCTTGTCATGAAAGGGGTCTTCCCAGCTCTTTGGCTTTCACCCACCCTCTGCACTGTTTGTTTTCCTTGGGGGCCGCATGCCCACAACTATTTCCTTCTCTAAAAAAAAAAAAAATTTAAAAAAAAAAACGTTTGTGTACATGTACTTTGGAATTAAGAATATCATTATTTAGCATTTGCATGCTTCAAAATCATCATCAAGTCATTAAAAAAAATGTATCAACCTTCAATAAGTTTTTCCGTTTATGAAAGGGAAGTATAAACATAGATGAAATTTACATTTGTGTGATGTTTATCCGAACCCTCAGACCTTTATACAGGGTTTATATTAAAATGGGTTTTCCCCCTGAAATATATAATATTATCAGATGTTTTCATTGTAATAAAGGTTAGGGGATCGGGTAAATTTTGGTGAGAAAAAACTTTTGATAACCTAAAAAGTGTAGTGTGTGCTTCGCAGCAAGGGTTTAAAACATGTTTTGAACATGTGTACTCTACCTGCTTCCACCCCCCCTCCCCAAACCCCCCTTTTTTACAAATTATGTCATGTTTGTTGTAATTTAAAGCATTGGATCATGTAAAAAGAAAACGTATATTTGCTTATGTTATTGAATGAAATTTTTTTTAAAACTTGAATTGCAGTGCAGGGGTTAAAGGTGTGTGGGGGGGGGGGGGGGGGGGGATATTTGTTTTTTAAAAGGTTTGGGAATGAGCAATTAGCCCAAAACAGCATAACATATAAATTTTAATATTGACTATCTTTTATTTTTATTTTTGGGTTTAAAAAAAATAACAAAATAAACATATTCATGCTCAATACTCAAACATTACTAAAGAAAAGGGAGAAAAATGGGAATTTTTTTTTTTTTAAAAGGGGGGAAAGGTTTAAAAAAATTGGGGCCAGTCTTAAAAAAACAGTTTTTTACGTCGAAAAATAAAAACCCAACATTTAATTTTTTAACCAAAAAAATGACAAATTTCTCGGGCATTTTTTTCCATTTGGAATGGCAACAATTATCCCGGAAATCGCAACACTAGCTAACAAAAAGAACTGAACAAACTTGCATACAAAGGGCATGGTTAAAAACTCAATGCGTTCAAAAAAAAATGGAAACACATCTTTTAAAAAGAAATACATTTACTGCAAAACATACATGTGGATAAAGGCGTGATCGTTATTCAGCATTAAAAATCTCTCTATCTCTGGGGGATTCAAAAGATTGCACTCATTTTCTAGGGCACCTCTGATTAGTTACACCCTTTCAAACCCTTTATGAAAGCACCAAAACGCTACATCTAAAACATACAGCAGTTTTGGGGTGGCTAGAACAAAAAAACTAGCACAGTCTAGTTTATCCTTTTGTGGGGAAGTGTCATTGAAATAGTGGTAGTTGGAAGAACAAAAATCTTCAGTTCAGCAAATGCTTAAACTTGGATGCTTTAATTGGAATCCTGTTCTTATGGAGTTGAGAAAACAGCTCCAATTTGGGTTTTTCCTGTACCTTGGCTCTTTGTGGGGGAAAACCCGATACTGATCTTTGAATCCTAGTTTTTATTGAATGGTCCCCCTCTGGATTGTACCCTTTGTACTCGCAGGTTTGTGACTGTTTGGGCATAATGCCATATCTCCCCGGGGGGGGATTAAATCTCCCGGGATTTCGACTTGTCTCCCCATCTCCCGCCGGGAGGGGAAAATCTCCGGTTTTGACTTAAATCAAACTGGGGTTTCCCCTTTTAACTCAGTATAAAACCATTTTATTACCCAGCTTGATACAGCATTAGGAAGTTACGTAAGAACATGTGTTAGTATCAAACCTGACCAGTGTGCTGTAACAGCCCAAGCAATGTGTGATCGTCCCTTTTCCAATCAAATTGCATAATTAGGGAAAGGGAGCAGATTGGGACACTCTATCAGTTGAAAAAATTATCGTCGGGTAATTAGCAGTTTCAAGGCAATTTCTAAAGCTAGAATGAGTAAGGTTGGATGGTTTCACTGTAATTTAAAAACGTAAATCTTATCATGGATAAAAAAAGGTCCCGGAGAATAGCTAATCCTTACTTTCCGGAAGTGGGAAACAATAAATGATAATTTGGTTTAACTGTTTACCAATCTTTAAATCTTAATAAAACTCATCATATTGACACATTTAAAGAAAGGGACACCTCAGCTAGCGTAAATTGCAAAAGAATTGCAATTTTCACACCCCCAAAATGACTTGCTAAACAAGGGAAATCGTTTTGTGGTCAGAGACTTTCTAAATAGTTTTCCATAGACCTACTTTATAAGGTCTATGCTTATAGCTATTTCCCCTAAATCTCATTGAGCATTAAGCTACCCCTGATTTGAAAGTTCCATCCAAGTGTTTTCAAAAAATTTCACCAACAAAGTATGGGTTGCCCAAAGGGAAATCTTGAGCTACAGACTCCCAAACTGGTGACCCCCATTTTTTTTTGGGACAAAATTTTCCCCACCAAATGTCAAAAAAAAACACATTCTAAATTTTGTACTCAAAAAAAATCACAAAGTCAGTTTAAGCGGGATTATTTATGTGTTTTAGTGTAAAGAATATTCAAATTTTTAAAAATTAAACAATACTCACATTTTTATTTTATTAATAACCAATCAAAAAAACCCCATTATGTAAACATTGCCACGGATTCCCTGACTTTTTTGCTTGACCAAGGGGAAGCCCCGACCTATTTAGTGTTCGGGACCTAAAGACAGACTTAAAGATTTTTTTTTTCCCTTTTAAACCCCAAAAAAATATTTCAAAAAAAAATTTGTTTTCAAAACAACGCCATGAAGAGTTTTTTTTTATTTTTGGCTTTGATTTTTTTTTACAGAATTTTAAAGTTTGACTCAGTGCCCCCTTTTCAGGGTCTTTTTATCATAAAATAGCAGATATATTTTAAAGGGTCAGACAAATTTTAAAATAACTCCTTTTTTTTGTCCTCTGCCTTTATTTAAAAAACACAAAAGAGAACATGCAAACTTTTTAACTAAAACCGGGGAAATAAAAATATCAGCCAGCTAGAAAATGTGCCTGAAAACACACCCCCCCCCGCTCCCCCCAAAAAAAAAATTTTCAAAAAAATGATGTAAAACACAAATTTTCAATAAATTTTCCCACCTTTTTTTATTATTTTTGATTTTATTGTAAATACTATCTGTGCTTCACATATACACAGCAATTGAAGCCTTGTAAGATTTTGTACCCCAAAACACCCAGAGCTAAATTACTGATAAAAACAATGGGTATGGCTGAGAGACAGAAATTGCCCCCCAGGTCAGATAGGGGGGGTGGTGAGGCTGGAAAAAGCAGTAAATCAAAAAAAAAATAAGAACCCCGTCTCCTCCAGGCATTCTGTTCCCACAACACAGGTAAATTTTGTTTTCTGTAAAAAGGTGTTTTTATATGAAAAAATGAAAGGATCTAGAAGCATTGTGTGGTTTTTACAAAAAAGGGGGCACAACTTTTTCCCAATTAAGGTGTGTAATAAACCCCCGTTGAGAAGGGGGCAATGTTTTTTTGTGGGAGTACTGAGACCAACCCCCAGAGGAGGCAGAAAATGGTATGCCCAAAATCTGGTTCAACCCCTGGCACTGCAGCAGGAAGCCGAATCGGGTAACACCGGGTTGTTCAACAAACTTTGAGAAGCCGCAAGCCGACAGGGACAGAAGTCTTTGAGAAAAAGCCTAATGAGAAAACAGCTAAGTAAATTAGTTTTAAAAAAATTGCCTTGCATCAGAAATAAGTCAAAAATAAAAAATGGCAATCTATTTCATCCCCATAATCTGTTACAAAAATGAGCATTTTATTCAATTTTTTTTCCCATTTTTACAGTGATTTAAGCCTAAATTAATCCGTTTAAAAGGTTTTTTTTTACTGTTTTTTTAAGCTTTTAATTTAGTTTATGCCAAATATCATGATATCAGCAGCCCTTTAAATCTTATTTTACTGCATTTAAGCTGTCCAGCTTGTGCCCAGTCTGTTTAAAGTAAAAATATCTGCCTATGTTACGCTAAAAGGGGACAACTGTCCCGCCCCGTATATTCTGTCATACAGGGATTGTGCTCATATCACCCAGATCACACAGTGTATACAGTTAAAAAAATTTAATTTCTTTTATGCACCTTCCCGGCTGGTGTCTCCAGTTTGGGCCCCATACTTTCTTTAAGCCAAAACCCCTTCCTTATTTTAGTGCCTGTCCTTTTCCCGACAGTAATCTGGGCCATAATTTACCTTTTTTTGGGGGTTCATCAAGAGATTTTTTCACTTTTTCCAAAAATTTAGTGTTGGTAGTGTCCATTTCTGAAAGGCAGGGCAACCCAAAAAAGTTTAAAAAAACCCACCCAAAGTTTTTTGAAGGGGTGTTTGAATTTGGTGCCCAAAAACCTTGTTACTCTCCATTTTGTTGTTGTTAAGGTCAGAGACTACTAAAAAGTTTTCCCTAGACCTACATTATAAGGTCTATGCTTAAAAGCTACTTCCCTAAATCTCATTGAGCATTAAGTTTCCCCCTGATTTGAAAGTTCCATCCAAGTGCTTTTTTAAAAATCACCAACAAAGTTTTTGGTTGACCACCGAAATCTTGAGCAAACAGACTCCCAAAACATGGTGACCCCCATATTGGGATTTAAATTTCCCACCAAATGTAAAAAAAATAACACATTCTCAAATTTGTATCACAAAAATAACAAAAATGTCAGATAAGCAGATTATTTATGTGTTTAGTGTAAAGAATATTCAAATTTTTTGAAAATTAAACAATACTCACATTTTTTTTTTAAATTAATAACCAACCCAGAAAACCCCATTATGTAAACATTGGGCCACGGATTCCCTGTACTTTTTTGCTTGCCCAAGGGGGAAGCCCCGACCTATTTAGTAGTCGGGGGACCTGTGAGTAATTTACTATAATGAGATGTCATGATCAAAAGAGTCGGGTAACCACTTATACCACCATACCTTTACCGAAAAAATATTTTAAGCTAAATAATATTTTAGCAAAAAACCAAATTTAATTCAGAAAAAAAGAATACACAGATGGAAGGTAAAAAGTATTATTAAATATTATCTAACTTTTTATCTTTATTCATCCCCTTTAATTAAAACCTTATGATCAGAAATCATTCAATAAATAAAAGATACTGTATATCAATTTAAAGTTTTTAAATGTAAAGGGCCATGTTTCCCCCAATTTTGTTACAAGTTAGTTTTTTGCATTTAATGTAAAACGTGCTTGTGGAAAGTTAAGTTTCAAATTTAAATTTAGATTTTTTAAATTTAAATTTGTTTTTTGTTTTTACTTTATAAATTTCATATGGTATTTTCATTAAATGCAATAAACAGTATATAATATAATCTGTTAATGAATTTAATAAAGGGGGAAATTTCCAAATGTGTATTTTTTTTTATTTTTATTAAGAACGTCTCTTCGTATAGGGTCGAAAAAATCTCCCTGGCTGGACCCCAAATCTCCCTGTGAAAATATCAAAATTCCCCCTTTGGGAGACATACTGAAAATATGGCATGTATGCTGTAGGGTCACCAGCTTTAGTTCCAGGTCGGACTGAAGTGAAAAAGTTAAACCCCTTTTTCTTTGCCCTTTTGAAGAACTGTGGTGAACTACTTCACTTTCAGAGGTTGACTTGGCCTAAAACAGACCATGACATCGATTAGTTGTAAGGCACATAGATGGGTCTCCGTTTCAATTTCCGCTCTAAAGATGTGAATGGAGTCCACTTCCATCTGAGTGTGGCCGCCCCCGGGAAGCTTTGCACTATTGTAACGTTATTGTCAACTGCAGATTTCACCAAAGCGTTGGACAAAACAATGTTTCTGTTTTGATATGGGGCTTTCCGTAAATCCACAGAACAATCTCTCCAACGTCCCCCTTTTCTGTGTCAGGACTTTGGGCAAATTTAACCCATTTGTGCAGCTTGCAAATAAATTTTGCTGAAAGGTCTCATTCTGTTTCTTTTCCATACTTTGCATGTTGCATCTTTTGTTGAAAGGGTCCATAATGAAAATTTTTGTGAACTAAAAGGGTTTGGTTTTTGGGAATAAAAAGGCAGACGCTTGCAGTCTTGGAGAAAGCAGAACACCCTGCAAGTCCATTGTAAAAAACCTTAACTTTTGAATCGTTCAGAGACCGTTTTTTACAAAAAGACTTTGCCCTCCGCCTCATCTTTTTCCTTTTTAAAGTGTTCATTGGATTCAAAACGCAATGTTTCCCACTAAATACTCAAACACTTACGCACTGGTCCTTTCTAGGAACCCTACAGCGACAAGTTCATTTCATTTAAACACCGTGTAAAATTTGGCAGTCCCAAGCAGCGGGTATGTTATTTTTTGTGCAGTGCTCCTTATATTTCCTTGAATAGATCTGTTTTAGTTGTAAATATGGGGTTATGTAGTGTTTAGAACTTGTTGCCCGCAGTAATGTGATTCCATTTTTGGTTTGACGTGCCAGGGGAAATTCGCGGCCACTGGTTTGGACCTCAGAAAGTGGCTTCCTTACCTTGTATCTCTGTTGTCAGTGTCTTCTGTACTTACTTTTTTGTTCTGCCTGCTTCCATCCATACACCGTTTTCTCGCCGTGCCTAAAGTGCTCAAGAACATTTCCCCTTTCAGACACATAATCATTCGCCCCTCACTTTGAGAAATTACGAGTAATGTTGGGTTTTTCCCGGGGCTCCCCTTTCACTTTTCTAGTCTTCACTTTCAAATCTGCAATTTAAAGGGTCGTGACATACTTTCTTTTCATCCCAATTTTAAGTTTTTTCCAAAATTTCCGGAATCCGAATCTGACATCTTTTACCCTTTAAAAAAAAGCAGGGAAATTTTTTTCGCATTTTTTTGGGTTAAAATTTAAAATCAAGGTATGACCACAGGGAATTTTTTAAATATAAAGATTTTCTTTATAAAACACCCTGATCAAAAAATCGTTTTAGTTCTCTGGTAAAGTATTAGTCACTCATAGTCTTTTTAAAATCAAAAAAATCGTCAGGGTTCACCCCGGTGAAAAAAATTTGCGCCAAAAAAATTTCGCCAAATTGAAAAAATTGGAGCCAAATTTAAAAAAGTTGGAGCCAAATTTTGCACCATTTTTTTTTTTTTAAAAATTTTGTTTGTATGTATGTAAAGTATTGCACTCTCTCTCTGACTGCAGCCTCGCTCTTACCAACGGCAGCCTCCCTTGCAGATGCCATGTGCTGTGCTGTTTGATGATGCAACGGCATTAAATTGATCTGAAAAACATTTTTAAAAAATGAGTGTTTTATAGAAAAATTTAAAAAAAAAAAATAAAAAATTATCAAAATCAATTATTAATGGGTTCTTTCAAACCCCAGTTAACACTTCATTGGTAAAAGTTCAGATTAAATTTAACCCAAATGGATATCTTCTTTAAAGAAAAACCAGGAATGATATTTACCCTTGTTTGCTGCATGTTTGGGGACTGATTTTTTTTTTTCATGACTGAGCAGCCAGTAGTGAAAGAGTTGGTTTTCTTTGCTTTGACACAAATGTCACAAAACTTTGATTTTGAAGACGCCCATAACAAAGCCAACTATTTCCAATTTTCCCAATTATCTTTAAATGAGCGTGAAGGAGAATTAAATGACAGTTTAGGTTTTTTGGAAGAAGGGTTGACAATTATTATCTAAAGTATCAAATGAACGTTTAGATGCCATTTTAAAGACTGGCGATCGTATTCAATATTAAATCCTTTAATACGCTTTTCTTCTTTTGATATGCCGTGTAATTGCATGAAAATATTTTTTTTCTTTTTTTTTTATTAAAGTTTTTTTTGTTTTAATTCCCTTTATTTTAATTATCACAAAAACCGAAGTGTTTTGCACTGTTAATTAGCACCCAACATCGTTATGTAAAAAATCATTTTGACTTACCCTACCTCGCGATTTGCATTTTTTCCCCTGGTAAATGATGCCCCTCGTCCTCTGGTCATTGGCTTTGTAGCATGATTACGTAATCGATGAATGGATCATTAAAGAAAAGTAAAGAAGAATCATTTTTTCACCTGTTTGCGACAAAGACATTACTCGATAAGCAAAAGGGCCCTTTTGCTCGGGTAAACCGATGGTTATCGTTTTTTTCATTGCTTTTTAAAAGGCGGTGGGGGGAAAAATGGGAACCAAGAAAAATAAATTTTTATATTGTGGTGCAATTTTTGGAAAAAAGGGCCCCAAAATTTACTTTCCCATTTCGATTTTTTTGGAGCCATTTTATTTTTTTTGTGCCATTGGCGCAATGGCGTTTGGCCCAGGGGAATCCTGATCGTATATCGCACACAGTGCTGAAAAATGACACTTGCAATTTGGATATTTGTTCAAATTTCCTTCGTGATCGTTTGCTTTTTATAAAAATTTATTTTCACAAGCTTTAACATTTCAATGATTTCAAAGATTTTTCAAAAATAAATTCATTTAAAAAGCAATTTTAAAAATGACATTTTGCCAAGTTTTCCCCTTTCCAAAATAACTCCCAAAAAAAACGCATAAATATACCCCGAATTATTTTGTTTTGGGGAAAAAACATGTAAGGGCAAAAAGTAATTGTTATCTTTCTTTATCACTCATATTCCTTTAAAAAATATTTTTAAGAAAATTTTCCCACTTTCTTTCCATTGGGAAAATCGCTGGGAAAAAACTTTTTTTCTACTAAAAGATTTTCTTAAACCCTTAAAAATAATGAACAATCCAAATAGGACAATTTAACAGGGTCACTGTTTTGTACTTTCCCACTGGCGTAGATGTGCCAGCATTTGACAGAATGCGCGCTATTTTCAGTAGTTTTCCCGCCGTCCCAAAAAAGTGGATTTTAAAAAAAATCGACTATACGGGGTTTTGATATTAAGTGCGATATGTTTACTTATGGATTATTATTTTTTAAAATTATATATTCTACAAAAAATGTGTCATATTTTTTTTTTTCTTTTTTGATATGACACAATATTTATATAATGATACAGGTAAGATTTCTTGTTCACAAGTTTAAAATTTCCTCTTTCGGATTGGTCAAATTACGGAAAATTCGAAGTCTTATTTTTGGTCCAATGAAATTTGAGTTTAAAGAATTTTTCCGACTGTATTTAATAAGAAGTATTAAAGGCCCCTTAATTATTTCATAATGATTCAATTTTAAAGAAAAAAAAGGGAAAAATAAAATAACAATGACATATTGTAGACTAACCAAATGGTACAAATGTGCAAATATCTTCTGTAAAAAATCAGTGAAAAGCATTGAAAATGTTATTCAAATTACACAATTCAGTATTTTGAAAGGATGGGCAAAATTTCTCCCCATAGTTTACATTTCGCATTGGTTGTAATCAGAGATATATTGAATTTGAAAAAAAACCCTCGTCAAATCAAAATTTTGTTTATCTTTATTCGACATCAATTTATGCACTCATGATTAAAATTCGGAGACTACGGAAAAGTCTCTAGAAAATTTATGAGGATATGGGAAAAAAGTTATTTTGTAAACAATGGAATGACCTTGTAAATAAATGATTCTTTATATTTATGTATTGTAGTGACATTGTTTGTCAAAAAGGGATGTACAGATTGATTCGGGAACAAATCCGTAGCACCAATTGGCTTTTTGTCCGAAAAATACACATACTTTTTTGGGAAAAATATTTTATGGGCTTTTAAGGAAACATTCACAATAAACCTACACTTTACACTAAAATGAAATTTATTTTAAAAGTTGTTTGGGAATGCCTTCACCCCTAGGAATAATGATTTATATAGTAAAACCAAACAGCAGACAAGTGAGATAAAATGTGTCAAGGATTACTGGCCTTTTTTTTTTACCTGCTGTAAGCAGGGAAATGACAGGGTCACTTCCTCTTTTTCTGTCTGTCACACTTTGCCCACATTTTTTGTGAGGGGTTTTTTTTCTGCAGTAACTCTTTCTCTACTCTGCTATTGAAATGAAAATTTTTATTTATAGGGGCAGAGTTTACATGAAAAATTGTAAA
The DNA here is from genome assembly GCA_021229015.1 of Solen grandis. Taxonomy (NCBI): domain Eukaryota; kingdom Metazoa; phylum Mollusca; class Bivalvia; order Adapedonta; family Solenidae; genus Solen; species Solen grandis. Next base: position 20,474 of record JAIFHC010000315.1, on the reverse strand, counting down.
CCAACATTACTAATTATTTTAAAAAAAAAAAATCTTTTATTGTTAAATTTTAAAATTGTACTCATGAGATTACTCCAAAGTCCAAAATATCTTGCAAAAGATGTCAGTTATAATTTTTTTTACTTAGAACTTTGAATTACATATTTGCTCTATTCAAAAAAAAATTGCCTATTCAACATTTTTTTTACAAAATTAATGCAGTTTGTTTACGGAAAAAAACTTCACAGAAAATTTAAACTCAATTATTATTATTTTTAAATTTTTACACCACATTTTTATAGCACTTGTTTCATAATGTTATACGTTCAAAAATGCTTTCCAAACTGTTTAAACACAAAAAAGAAAATAGGAGATGTTTAAAAAACATGCAAAGAAAAAACCCTCCCCTGAAAAATAAATACTGTACACCCAAAATAAAGGGAAGAATATCATGCGTAGAGTGTTTTTAAAAAATAAGTAACAAAGTGTCATAATATAAATGTATTTTAAAATAAAGTAAAAGGGTTTCCCTTTATAAAATTTTTAAAAAAAGCAGGGCTGGGAAAATTCATTAAATAATAAATGTGTAAAAAACCAACATTAAAATGTTTAAATCCACAGTTATTAAAAGTACAGTAATCGAGTAATTTTCCATTTTAATGATTGCTATAAAACGAACAAAGAAGTATTTTTTTAAGAGTTTCTTAAATGAGAAAAAACTGCTGGACTGGGGGTATTAATATGGCAACGAGTTCCGGTTTTTGGGGAGCATTTGATTTAAAGCATCTGCCCCCATAATGCGTTTTGGTTCTTGGTTAGACTAGTTTTCCTGAAACGTTTGGGATCTAAGTACAGGGCTGGGTCTGTAAATTTCAAAACTTTAATTGAATTATACTCCGGTGATTGACCATGTAGTGCCTTGAACGTAAGAGTTAATATCTTAAACTGTTTTTCTGGCTTCTACAGGCAACCAAGCAGTTCTTTAAGGAGGGGGGTTATATGACTGAAACGTGGGTTTTTAGCTCACCGGAGCACAAATTTGCTCAAGGTGAGCTTTTGTGATCCCCCTTCGCCCGGGTCGTGCGTCGTCCGTCGTCAACAATTTGTTTTTTAAACGAATTCTCCTCTAAAAACTGTGGACAGAATTTAATGAAATTTTGGCAGGAATGTTCCTTGGGTAAGGCCTACAAAAGTTGCTAAAAAAAAGTTGATCCATAAAAGAACTTGGTTGCCAGGGGCAACAAAAAGAAAAATAATTTGAAAACTTTAAAAATCATCCCCTTTCAAAATACGGGCCCAGATTTAAAAAATAATTTGGTACAGATGTTCCTTGGGCCCAACCTCTACCAAAGTTGCTGAAATTATTCCGACCCGTAAAAAAAAACAGGGCCCCGCCAGGGGCGGGGTTTTATTTGCCTTATATGTATATAGAGAAACCTTTAAAAACACCTCCTCTAAAAACCACTGGACAGAATTTGTTTAAACTTGGCAGGGATGATCCTTGGGTCAACCTTCACAAAGTTGCAAAAATTTAAATTGATCCATGTAGAATCTGGTTGCCAGGGAAAACAAAAAAAAGAAAAAAAAGAAAAAAACTTTAAAAATCATCTTCTTCAAAACTACGGGCCAGATTTTAAAAAAAAAATTGGTACAGATTTTCCCTTGGGGCCCAAACCCCTTTTACCAAGTTACTAAAATTATTCCAATCCGTAAAAAAAAAATGGCCGCCAGGGGCGGGGCTTATTTGCCTTAATGTATATAGAAAAAACCTTTAAACAACATCCCTCTGAAACCACTGGACAGATTTAGATTAAACTTGGCAGGGATGACCCTTTGGGTCAACCTTCACAAAAGTTGTAAAAAAACTTGACCCAAATGTGGGAAACTTGGTTGCCATGGCAACAAAAAAAAAAAAAAATAAAAACTTTAAAAACATTTTTCTTCAAAACTCCCTGGCCGATTTTAAAATAAATTGGTACAGATGTTTCTAGGGTCAACCTCTACTAATTTTTGCAAAAAATTTTCCGACCCGTAAAAAACATGGCCCCCAGGGGCTGGGCTTTTTTTTTTTTTCCTTATATGTTTTATAGAGAAACCTTTAAAAAACATCTCCTTTTTAAAACCCACTGGACAGTTTTGGATTAAACTTGGCAGGGTGATCCTTGGGTAACCTTCAAAAAAGTTGCTAAAAAAACTTGATCCATGTAGAACTTGGTTGCCATGGCAAAAAAAAAAAAAAATGAAAACTTTAAAAATCATCTTCTTCAAAATACTGGCCAGTTTTAAAAAAAAATTGGTACAGATGTTCCTTGGGTAAACCTATTTATCTCAGGTGAGCGATTTGGGGCCCCATCATGGGCCTCTTGTTTGTAATAATCCTACCCGCCGTTTTTTTGGCAGTCTTTTAGTTTTTGGGAGAGTGTTTTTTTGGGAATCCAAAAACAGAGAATTACAGTAGTCCAATCGAGATGTAACAAGCTGTTAACAAGCGTTTTGTTGCCCTCAGTGGTAAAATACTGTTGATGTGGCTAATTTGGCGAAGTTGAGCATAACAAGTTTGGGGCCTGAGTTTATGTGATCTTCTAAGTTAATCTAGAGTCTTAAAAAAACTCCCAGACTTAACAACAGTAGCCGGGGTTTTGTTAAGATGCTCCCAAAGGTTATTGAAAAATCACCCCCAAGCTTTTCATTTTGTTTTGAAAAGAAAAGAATTACTTCCGTCCCTTTTTGGTGTTGATTTAAGCTTTTTTTTGATTTCATCCATGAAACTATGGCTGGGCCCGGAGGCCTCGACACTCCCGTGATTTTTTTTGGATTTTTTCCCACTACCCATGCCCCGTAAAAGGGGGAAAATAAACACGACAACCCTTTAAAAAAGGGGAAAATTTTTTAAAAAGTAATGATTAGATATTCTAAAATAAAATGTTTTTTCATTTTTTGTTTTCATGAATTTAATAAATAAAAAAAAAAAAAAAGCCAATTTAATTTTAAAATTTTCTTTATTTTTTTTCTCCAAAAAAATCATGGGTACAATTTTGATAGTACATGTTTTAATATTTGTATATTATAAAATTTCTATTGTCAGCCACAAATCCCAGAAAAAAAAAGCCCTTTACACTGACTATGAAAATGATCATCGGGCAGTAATTTACTGTTTATTTAGTTACAGGGCAAGTTTTCTATATTTCTGGCCCCAAACCTGTCCACTAGCTGGTCAAGATGATTTAAGTTTTCTACTTGGATGTACAGAAAAATTCAACGGGCCCGTTTGCAAAATGCTTTGTTTGAATCAGTTGTATGCCCAAAATTTTCCAATGTTTACACATGAGCCTTTCTTTGCATGTGAATAATATAACCATGAGTACTTTTTTTCATACTTTGCCCCGTAAAATTTCCTTTCATCAGAACTTGTAGAGAATCAGATTTTTTTTTGGGTTTTTTTTTTGGCAAACTATAAATTTCCTCTGCCTCGTAAAACCCGGGTGCTCATCATGGACTTGTACATTAAGGGAAGGAGATTGTAAAAATTTCCCAACCCCGGGCAGACGAACTTTCACTTTGTTTCAGTGTTGGGAAGTAGAATTTGAAGTATTTGAAGGTTTTTGCCCAATCCGGTGTTAAATCCGAGGGTTTTGGGTTTAATTTGGGGGCCTTAAAATGAAGAAATTTTAGGGAGGGATGGTAAAACTTTTTTTGTGATGCTTTTTGTGCCCAAAAATTTGAGTTGTGCGACATCGTACTTTACATCATTAATCATCGGGGCCGGTTGACTGTAATTAAAATACACGTACTGACAAGCGTCTACGATGGGGAAAAAAAAAGGGGCTTTTAAAATCCAGTACCCCCCAAATAATACCATACTTTAGGGATTTACGGGAGTTTAAAAATTCTCAAAAAAATTTTTAAAAAAATCGAGTCTGTGATATTTTGCCCCTTTTTTTTAGAATGGGGGAAAAAAAAATCACAGACTCGATTTTTTTAGTCACTGTGTCGGGCTCAGAATTTTTAAATTTACCGCTTTTTCTGGCACGTGCCTTTTAAACTTTAAAAACAGGCGGGGTCTGGTTTCTGTTTATCGGGTTTATTCCCCCTGCAGCTACGCTGCGTTGAAAAAAAAAAATTTGAAAAACCAGTTTTGAAAAACCCCTTCACCTTGTAAAGCTTGTTTTGGGGGGTTTTTACACAGTAGGTGTTTTTGGGCATATTCGACAGATTATCGGCAAATTACAGTTAAAAAACAGGGGAAAAATTCCCCACCGGTCATCTTTTATTCTTTTTTTTTGAATGCAAGGGCCGATAGCATGTAAATTCTGTGATTAAAAAAATCGTTTTACAGGGGAAAATTTAGTGAAAATTTGGGGGAAAAAAAAGGACACTTTTCGCCGGGGGGAAACTGCCGTTATTCGGCAGAAAAAATCACCCCAAAAAAAATATCACTCCCTTTTACCGCGGGTTTTTACTTTTCCATTTCCTACAAAAAACCCCCCCACAGTGCCCCCGGTATGAGAGACAGAACGGCTTTACTACCCCATCACTGTGACTGACCAGTTTGGAGTGGGGGGACCCCCGAGTTTATTTTTACACGATGAATGTTTTTTTTGCCCCACCCATTTTCAGTATGTTGTCCGACTGTCTACGTGATGTCTACGGATGAGATAAATCCTCGTGTTTATACTTATAGACCAAATCCCCCATTTTTTGTCAGACATGTTACGGTTTTGGGTGTTCTATCAGTATATAAAAAAGGTCACTATAGCGACTGGGCACGTACACGTATGGGGGGCCCCCAAAAATGTTTTCCCTCCTTTTTAAAAACCCGGGGTCTCCTCGTATCTTCCATCCATCGTCATCACCCGTACTTTTTCCCTTACCCCGGGGTTTTCGTGACACGTGACGTCATCTGCCGCCTTTACAGTCTAAAAACCCCCAAATTTTTCCCGTCTACACTCAATGATTTTCCCCCTCTCAGTCGCGGCTGTTTCAGAGACAAACTGAAACTTCTTTTGCCATTTGGGAACGTTTACGACAACCTCTGTATAGTACGTACAGACGTCATGTGGTTTGATGGGTAGATTTACATTCTCCTTAGAGATGAAGGTGGGGCTTTTCAGGGTGTAACTTTTTTTAAAATAGTCACATAGAACAAGATCACCTTTTGGGGGGAAATGGAACAGTTATCCAATCTTTTTTAAAAATTTTTTTGTTTGTTTACTGGGGAAAAATGTTATTTCAAGTATATTCTCCCCGCTGGATACATAAAATGCTTTGAAAGGTTATAACCTTCCCCAGTCAGTCCCCCCCCTGAAAAGATCCTCTTTTAAAATTTTTTGGGGTTTTTAAAAATCGGGGGACGATTTTGGAACTTCCGGCCCCCGCTTTTTTTTAAAAAATTTTTTCCTTTTCCCTTTTGGGTTTTTGCAGATGACTTTTTTAGCCCCAAAAAAATAATTTCTTTTTTCTTTTGGGGGCCCGACAGTTTTTTCATTTCTTGATGTTTTTTTCAACTTGCCCTTTAGAATATTTTTAAAATCCCCCTTCCTTTTTCCCCCCATTCTGTTTTTCCCTTTGGGCCCTTTTTTGCGTTTTTAATTGCCTCTGAGCCTTTTTTCCCAATATCATAAAAAATTTTTCCCCTTAAATTTTTTTTCCCCCCCCTTTTTTTCCCCACTCTTTGATTGACTGGTTTGACTGTTTAATCAATCATCAACATTTTTTCTCGGGGGTGATTGTAATGTTTCAACTTTCGGTTTGTTTTTTTTCTTTTTTTCGTTCCCAAAATTTTTCCCAGTGACTTTCACTAAAATTTTTCTGTTTTTTTTCGTGTACGACCCCTTTAAAAATTTTTCCCGTGTGGGGGTTATTTAAAAAACACTCACTTTGGGGGTTTTTTGTGACTCTCAAAAAAAACCCCTTGATTGAATTTTTCCCTTTTAAAAAAACACAATTGGAAATTTTGGGGGAAAATACTGGGTTTTTAAAATTTTCAAAGAAGTTTTTACCAGAAATTGGGGAGCAGGGTTTCCGTTTTGCCTTGGCGCCCCTGTGTGTCTTCTAAAAAGGGGCCTGACACATGTACCATACACTGCCCACAATACGACATGGCTTCTCAGGGGGAAACCCAATATTGACAGGGGCCCAAAAAAGTCGGAACGTAATCTTTGTTTAAAATTTTAAAAATTAATCTGGATTTGTCCCAAAATGATGTTACACCTGAAAAAAAAGGGGAAAAGGGGAAAAAAAAAAAATTAAAGAAAGAAAAATTTTTAAACTCTTCTTGAATCAAAAAAGGATTTTTTTTCCCCTTTTTGGGGTTAATATGCACGCTATGGAAAAGTGTTTTTTTAAAACAATGAAACACTTAACGATTATATTCGTACACTTTAAATTTTTAAAAGTTTCTTTTTTTTTTGGGGGTTTAAGCCCCACCAACAGTATTTAGGTCATTTAGAGCATGTTTTTTTGGGAGATAGATATTGTCTGCCCCCTGCAGTATCACGCCCTAGACTTTGGCATGATCCCAAAAACCCCAGCTTTTTAAATCCTAACACCGGGTTTTTCCCCATTATTTCAAAACCCCAAAAAGCTGAGCGCCAACCAAGGGGGCTATAACAGTACCTTTTTTTTGGGGGTTTTTATAAAGCCCCCGGTTTTGGGGGAAAAAACCCCCACGCCCCCCCGCCCCCGATTCACAAATTTTTAATATTTTCAGTTGTGAGGTTATTTTTTTAAAGAAAAATGTTGTTAAACGTTTGTAAGAATCCTTTTTATTTCATTTTCGTTTTTTAAATATGCTTTTTTTTGTTCACATTTATAACTTTTTTTAAAAAAAATTTTTTTTTGTTCTTATAAAATTTTTTTTTAAAAATTTTAAATCCTTTTTTGGGAAAAAGATCATTTTAGTAAGTCCTATGGGGCTGTCCTTACAAAACAAAGGCAGTATGTGCTTAAAAAAAATTTAGTTATCTATAAAAATGTGAAAAAAACAACACATTTCATGATTTTTTTTTTAAATTTAAAATTTTTTTGTTTGGTTTTCTGTCGGGGGGACAGTTTTTCAGTCATAAAAATGACGTTTTCCCAAAAAAAACAGGTGGAGGAAACCCCGGGAAAATTTTTGGGGGCATCCCCTTTGGGGGGGAACCACCCCCCCCACCGCAAGCCCCCCGGAAGGGGTTCCCCACATGACAAAATGGCCCCAATCCCCCCGAATGAATTTGGTTTTTTTAGAAAGGGGCCCGGGAAAACCCCCAGAGGGGTTTTTTATACCAAAAAAAAAACTGAGGTCTGGAAGTTTCTAAGAAATGAATTTTTTAGTTATGAATTCTGGTTGCCATGGCAACAAAAAAACTTCCTTTATCCCCAAACCAAAATTTTTTTAAGTAAGATTTTTTTTTTCCCCTTTTTAAAAAGTGGGTTTTTTCCCGGGGGTGTCTTTAAGAAACACTGATGAAAATATTTTTTTAAGTTTTTTAGGGGCCAGAAGCTGATGCTATGTTCCAAATATAAATCTGTAAAAGGGGGGTATGGGTTTTTTAAAAAAAAAAAAAAAAACGCATTTTGGGGTTAACTTTTTGGTTGCCATGGCAACCCCCCAAAAAACTTCATGAAAAAATTTCCCAAAAAAAAAAATAGATATTTTTTTTTCCCCGCTTAATAAATTTTTATTTTAGTGAAATTTTGAAAATCAATGGAGTGGTTTTAACAAAGAAAAATTTTTTTTAAAAATTTCCCCAAATATTCTATACAAAAAAAAGGGTTGGTCCTTGAGCTTTTGGGGGTTAGCGGGCCCATTTTTTGGGGGCCCGGGGGGGGAAATTTTTTTTTTAAAAATGAAAAGGGGGCATGGCTGATGCAAAAAATCAAAAACAAAAACCCCCGGGGGCCAAAGTTTTTAAAAAAATTTAAAAAATAGAAAATTTTTTTTTGGCTAAAAAAAAAGTATCAATTTGGCAAAAGTTTATGAAAAAAAGTCTGGAAAAATTCCCCCGGAAAAAAATTGTTTTTTAAATTTTTTTACCCCCCAACCGGGGGAAACAAGTGATCGCAAAAGCTCACCCCCCAAATTTGCTCAGGTGACTAAAAAAACCCCAAAAAAAACCCCGGCGGGTTCGAACCAACGCGGTAAGGGGGGGGGGAATTTTTTGGGGTTAAAAATTTTTTACTTTCCCCACGGAGGAACTAAAAATATATTAAATTCCAACCATCGGTTTTTACTGAAGAAAATTTTGATTTTTATGTTGAGTTAGTATATTTGGAAAAAACCCCCACCCCCTTTGGGGGCCCCAAAATTTTTTTTTGGGTTTTTAAAATTTTTTTAACAATTTTTTATAGGCAGCTATAAAGGGGGCCCCCTTTTCCAATGAAAAAAAACATTCCGACCAACGGTTTTTTTACGAAATTTTATCAAAATTTTTTTTAAAATAAAAATATTTTGTTGGGGAAAAGGGGGAAAAAAAAAGCTCTGCACTGATCTGTCATCATAAAAAAAAATTTGTTTTAAAAAACTGAAAAGCCCCCTGAGAATATTTTTTCCCCAAAAATTTTTTTAAAATTTTTGCGAGTGGTTTTAGAGAAGATGTAAAATTTTAAAAAAAAAATTTTTGATGCCGCACGATGGGCGACTGCGACGAGCACAACGATTTGGGGGAAAGTTGACCCCCAATAGCTAAACCCCTTTTGCACGTTGTGCCCCTTGTGATTTAAAAAAAAAAAACAAATACATATACAGGCAAATGTGCTTTTTTAGGGGGATATGTTTTAAAAAAATTTTAAAACCCCCAAAAAATTTTGATATTAAAAAAAACACTCAAAAAAATTTCAGTATTGCGGGCCCCGTCAACTGATTTTTTATCGAAATATAAAAATAGGGGGTTTTTTTTTAAAACTTGAAAAAATAGGAAAATAAGGCCTTTTTTTGCTCACCTGAGCACAAAGTGCTAAAGGGGATTTTTTTGATCGCCCGGGGTCCGTCGTCGTGCTTTCCCCGTCGTGCGTCGCCCCCCCCAAAATTTTTGTTTTAAAAAAAATCTCCTTAAAACCCTTTTTGACAAAATTAAAGGGAAACTTGGCGGGGAATGCCCTTTTTGGGTGAGGCTCAAAAAATTGCAAAAATAAAGTTGATCCATAAAGAACTCTGGTTGCCTGGCAACAAAAAAAAAAAATAATTTGGGAAAATTTTTTAAAAAATCCTCCAAAAAAAACACTGGCCAATTTCAAAAAAATTTGTTACGATTTTCCCTTGGCCCAACCCTCTACCAAATTTGCAAAAATTATTAATCCAAAAAAAACATGGCCGCCAGGGGGGGGGACTTATTTCCTATATTTATAAAAAATTTTTTTAAACAACATCTCCTCTAAACCCAGGGGGACGAATTTGTTTAAACTTGGAAAGGGATGTTTCCTTTGGGGTTAAACCTTAAAAAAAGGTTCTAAAAAAATTTGACCAGGAACTCTGGTTGCCATGGCACAAAAAAAAAAAAAAAAAAATTTTTTTAAAAATCACCCCCTTAAAAACTCGGGCCAATTTCAAAAAATTTGGTACAGATGCCCTTTGGGGTTTCAACCCCCCCCCAAAAAGGGGCAAAAATTTTTTCCCAAACCCGGAAAAAAACAGGCCCCAAGGGGGGGGGTTTTTTTGCCTTATTTTAAATTTTAGAAAAACCCTTTTAAAACAACATCCCCTCTAAACCACGACAAATTTGTTTAAATTTTTGGGGCATTTTTCCCTTTGGGGGGTAAAACCTTCAAAAAAGTTGCAAAAAAAAATTTGACCCATTAAAATTTGGGTTGCCATGGCAAAAAAAAGAAAAAAAAAAAGAAAATTTTAAAAAAAATCATCTCCTTCAAAACTACGGGCCCAAAATTTTTAAAAAAAAATTTGGGTACAGAGGGGTTTTTGGGGGTAAACCCTTACCAAAAGTTGCAAAAAATTTTTCCCCAACCGAAAAAAACATGGCCCCCAGGGGGGGGCTTTTTTTGCCTTTATGTATTAGAAAACCCCTTTAAAAAAACATCCCTCAAAAACCCAAGGGACAAATTTAAATTAAATTTTTGGGGGCGGGGTGACCCTTTGGGGGAAACCCTTTCCCCCAAAAAGTTCAAAAATAAAGTTGACCATGTAAAACCCGGGTTGCCATGGCAAAAAAAAAAAAAAAAAAAAATGAAAACTTTAAAAATCATTTTTTTTAAAAATACGGGCCGTTTTTAAAAAAAAATTTGGGTACGGGTTTTCCCTTTGGGGTTCAACCTCTCCCAAAATTAAAAAAATTTTCCGACCCAAAAAAAAAACAGGCAGCCGGGGGGGGGGTTTTTTCCTTTAGTATATAGAAAAACCCTTTTTAAAAAACATCTCCCAAAACCACGGACAGAATTTTTTTTTAAATTTGGCGGGGATGATCCTTTGGGGTAAAACCTTCACAAAAGTTGCTAAAAAAAAAAGTTGTTTCATTTAAAACCGGGTTGCCAGGGCAAAAAAAAAAAAAAAAAAAATATAAAAAATTTTAAAAAATCATTTTTTTTAAAAACTATGGCCAGTTTTTAAATAAATTGGTACAATTTTCCTTTGGGGGTCAACCTCTACCAAAGTTGCAAAAAAAAAATTTCCCATCCGAAAAAAACTGGGGGGCCGGGGCGGGGTTTATTTGCCTTAATTTTTTGGGAAAACTTTAATCAACATTTCCTCTAAAAACCACGGGGGACTAAATTTTGATTAAACTTGACAGGAATGATCCTTGGGTAAACCCTTCACAAAAGTTCCAAAAATAAACTTGATCCATATAAATTTGGTTGCCATGGCTACAAAAAGAAAAAAAATATGAAACTTTAAAAATCATTTTTTAAAAAAAACTACTGGCCTTGGTAAAACCTATTTATTCAGGTGAGCGTTTTAAAGGGCCATCATGGGCCTTTTTTTTGGACAAAATTTAGGAATTTTCCATTTTAAAGTCTTCACTCCGAGGTATGTTAAAAATCTTTTTAAAATTTTTACTGTTTTTATTTTAAACTTAAAATTTACTAAACAAAAAGGTTCTACAAAATCTTCACTAGGCTGGGATATTTTTTTTTCAATTTGTAGTTTGGAAAAAACCCCACCCTCAAAGATGTCCCAAAGGATGAGCCCCTGGGAAAAATTTTAAAGATGGAGATACTCGAAGAAAAAAAACAGTTTTTAATAGAAAAAAATTTGTTACCCGTTATTACTTCAGGTATGTGTCTATTTGTGCACAGCTTCCAAAAAAGAGTCCGCAAAATAAACCATTCCCTAAACCCCTAGTTACCGGGAAATGTAAACCCCCCCTTTCCAATTGTTTTTTTGGGAAACCCCTCGAGTTTCAGGGGTAACCTAGCGTGTCCCTTTTTTTGATAGCTTCTTTTGCGCTACAGCTCTCCCTTTTTTTATCTTTTCATAGCCTCGGCTGTGCTGTTTATAGTGTTCTTTATTGGTTTTTATTTTTATATCGGGGTAGAATTTCCAATCCCCCTCCCGTATCGGGCTTTTTTCCCTTGTGTCACGGGTTTCCGGGGCTTCGGGTCCCCTGGCACTGGTATTATTTTTTTGATTTGTATATATAACTGTTTTCTGTTTCGGAATTTTTTTTGTACGGGTTTTCTTCGGTCTTCCCGTTTTTTTTTTTGCATACATTGTTCTTTCTTGTATTGATTTTTACAATGTCGCAGTCTCGGGGCTCCTGCGGACATGTCAAGGCGTCCTGGGACTCCCATCAGTCCTGCCTTTCTTGTTCGGGGTGCTCCAGGGTCGACCCCTGCACCGTTTGTGTTTTGTGGACAGACAGATCTGGAAAAAAGGGCCTCTTCACGTAAATTTCCTACTCTTTCCCGGAAAAGGAAGGCCTCATCTTCCTCCCCTTTCCCTCTGGGTTCAGGGGCTGCTGGGGTCGGATTTCCCTTCCCCCTCCCAGGAAGAAGGCTTCCCGCCCCTCTCCGGAGGCCCGCCTCATCACCTGGCTCCCTGCCCGGCTCTCCTTGTTTTCAGCCCCAGGGAGCTGTCAAGAAGACTACCCGACCGGTCACCGGGCATGACCGGTCAATTGCTTCATAGCAAAGCTCACGACCGGGGTCACCGGTCAGGTCTACCACCGGTCAAGACCGGTAAACCGACCACGTCTATTATAGGGGACCGGTCACCGGGTATATCTACCAGGGACCGGTCACCGGGCACCGGTCATCAATCAGGGTCCCCGGGTCATTGTCGAACATCTATTGTTCGTGATCGGTCTCAGAGACCCAAGACCGGTCATCACCGGTCATCGGCAAGAGATCGTCACCGATCACGCCAGGTCGGCTCACCACTCTAGGCGTGTGGGTCACCGGTCCTTCGCCGATTCTAACTGAAAAAAGTTCGGACTCGAGTTTTTCCTCAGGTAGCCCTGCGGTTTCTCCGCTTCGGCCACCTGCTCCCTCGTTTTTCAAGGGTGCCCAAAAAAGGCCCCAACAACGTTCCCCGGGCATTTCCGGTCACCTTTTTGGGTCCCTAGCTTCTCCTAGGGACCGGTCCCCTTTAAACGCTCCACCATGTTTTCGAAGGTTCAAGGTGCGGTTTTTTCAGCGCAACCTCAGACCTTCGATCCTTCCACGTGGTGGTCCCACATGATGGGGGAATACGCCAGGCATTTCATTTTCTGCTCCCCCCCTGTCATAACCGGGCGAGCCTTCATCTTCTAGGGGGGATCGGGTTTCTCTTCCACCAGAGACCTTAGATCACAGACTGTTCCTTCAGTCTCCTCCCTCCTCGGGTCACAGGGCGCTTCTTCTGCACAGCCCCCTATGTGGCCCTTTTTCCTCCATTTCCCTTTAGGGCTTTCCCCCTCAGGATGCTCCCCCATCTCGCCCTGGGGCTGGGTCTCCTCCCTCTACTCGCAATCCCCCTACAATGGGACTGCTCTGAGGCGGACACTTGGAGGATGAAATCTCCCTTCATGCTCCGGAGGAGGACTCCTTATTTGCCGAGGACGTGCCTCTTTCGTCCACCTCGCCCCCGATCCAGCGCTCATTCCGAACCTCGTACTGACAATCCCTCCCCTGACGAGGACGAGGATCAGACGACAGTCGTTTTTCCATGGAAAAGGGCTGTTCAGGAGTCTTTGCTACCTTACCTGCATCAGTATGCAAACCGGCCCCTCCTTCCCCCCGGGAAAGAGGTGCGAAGGTTACCTCGACCTTGTCGGTAAGCCAAAGGGAAATTTCCAAATCAGTCGAACCGGAGTTGCTCCCTTTCTCTCCGGTCGTCCGTTCGGCTCTGGAGGATTTCGAATTTTCATCCCCCCTCCAACCAGACGGGCTGGTTTATTCCAACTTCAGACCTTCGGCCTTTGGGTTTTAACCCCCAAGACCTACAATTTTCCGGGAGGGTGATTTTTCTATCCACCCTCTGAAACTGGACCTAGATGCGAGTCGGCTCCGGCTAAAGGTCCCTCCTCTTTACCGCTTCAGCAGAAGGTCCTGGACCGCTGGGAGAAATTTGCTCCGTTTTCCCTTTCCGGCATCTCGTCTCATACTGACTCCTTCGTGGCCGCTCTTTCGGTCAAACTACAGCAAAAGGATGCCTTATCTTCTTCCGTCAGGCTTCTTTAGAGGCCTTAGCAGCGACGGCAAAACATTCGATTTTGCTATCTCTCTCTCTCTCTTCAGAGATGACTCGCTGCAGGCGGGATGCCATCCGGACGGCCCCAACAAGCTACTTCTCTCTTCTTCTCGAGAAAAGCTTAGGTCGGCCCCTCTTTCTTCTTCGTCCCTTTTTGGGGGCCGAATCAAGGAAGTAGCGGATGCCTCCAGGGAGGAGCCAAAATGCACGGAGCGGTGCCCTTCCAACCCCGCACTCCTACTTCGGCTCCCCCAAAATTTCCCTTTCGGCTTTTTATCGGTAAATCCCCGAAGGACTCGGAAAAGGGCAAACCTCAATCTCCTTTCAGAGGTAATCCCTCTTCCAGGGGCGCTCGCCAATCTGGTCCTCAGCGACCACGATTTCCTCCTTCATCGCCCCCCACCCCTTCTTCTACCTCTACCAGTCAAAGGGTAGGAGAAAGCCCTAGGGGTACGTCCTTTCTTCCGCTTCCTCTTCCAGACGTTCGATTAGGAGGAAGAGTGTTTCTGCCCCTTCCAGTAGGGGGCAGACTCACTCATTTCATTCATCAATGGAGGAAATCACCGACGACCAATGGGTCCTGTCTATCGTGAGACACGGGTATCGGTTCCGTTCAGTCGTCCCCCTCCACGTCACGCTCTCCCATTCATCTCTCCTCCAATCATCCTCGTCGGGACTCGCCATTTCAGATCTTCGAAAAAAGGAGCGGTAGAAAGGGTCCGATTCCAACCTCTCCGGGGTTTTACAGCCGTCTCTTTCTGGTTCCCAAGAAGGACGGCGGGGTTTCGACCGGTCATAGACCTATCTCATTTTAAACTCCTTCATTCCGAAGGAACACTTCAAAATGGAAACAACTTCGTCGATCAGGGCAGCCGTCCTCCCTGGTCACTGGCTGTTTCCCTGGATTTATCGGATGCCTACTTCCATGTATCTATCCATCCTCATTCCAGAAAATCCCTTCGTTTTACGGATGGTCAAACTGTTTACCAGTTAAAGGGGCCCTTCCTTTGGGTCCTGTCTTCGGCCCCCAGAATCTTCCCCAAAATAGTTTCGGTTCTGGTCGCCAGGGTTCATTTTCGCGGCTCACGCCTCCTGGTGTATTTCGACGACTGGCTTCTTCTTCACATGGACCCGTCGCTTTTCTCGACGAACTTCGAGGGGTGACAGACCTAGCTCTCCGGCTAGGCTTCTTTCCTAAACCCTCCGAGAAATGGGAGTTGATCCCATCCCAGAACTTCACTTTTTGTGGATGCAGTATCTGACCGACCTAAACAGGATCAGAATTCCGGAACCCAGAATTATGTCTCTTCTAACTCTGGTTCGGGTGTTTTCGCGTCGGCAATCGATCTCAGCCCGCGAATTCCTATCGCTTCTCGGTGTACCAATGCAGCAGCGGATCTTGTTTTCCCCTGGGCCGCCTTACATGCGGCCTCTTCAATTATCCTACTCTCGATCTGGCGTCCCAGCGAACCATTTGCAGACCATTCTTCCGTTTCTCCGGAATTGATTCATCAATCTCAGTTTGGTTGAACTCCCCCTCGTTTCTCCGAGAGGGTGTTCCTCTTTCTCCTCCTCAACCGGAAACTGTTCCTCTTCTCGGATGCCAGTCTGTCAGGCTGGGGTGCTCATCTGGAACCTCTGGTCCACAACCTCGGGGCTTTGGTCCCCTCGGGACAGTTCTCTTCATATCAACAACCCAGAACTCAAAGCGGTTCTACTAGCCTTACGACAGTTTTTCCCTCTCATTCGAGACAAATCTGTTCAGTATCTACAGACAACACGACTGTTGTCTCTTACATCCGCAGACAAGGGGGGACGCACTCGCCTTCTCTGTGCATGGAAGCATGGCACCTTCTTCATTGGTGTCAGGTGTCTTCGGTAAATCATTCAAAATCAGACATCTTCCGGTCGTCTAAATTCTTAGCGGACCAACTGTCTCGCAGGCATTCTCTTCTCCCCTCGGGAAAGGAAGTTACTTCCCCGATCGCGACAACTCTGTTTTGCGATTTTCGGTCTCCGTCTGTCGATCTATTTGCTACCAGGCTGAACAACCAACTTCCACTTTTTTGTGTCACCGGTATCGGATCACCGGGCTTGGGCGATAGATGCTCTGTCTGTAAAAATGGGATCATCTATTTGCTTATGCGTTTCCACCGTTTTCTCTGATTCCCTTAGTTCTAAGAAAATCCTGCGATCTCAGTGCCGGAAACCTCCCTTTTAGCTCCACTGTGGCCAACGAGATCTTGGGTTCGTGGATCTTCTGGATCTTTCTGATAGACTATCCTGTAGAACTTCCCCAGGTTCCGGACCTTCAGTCACAAGGTCGGAACAGGGGCCTACCGACAATCCTTGCGCTCTTCGTCTTCACGCTTGATTTTATCCAACAGCGAGTTAGAAAGAAATTTTCGGCAACAGTTGCCCCTATTATCTCTAAGGCCAGGAGACAATCTACTCGATCTGTCTACCAGGCAAAGTGGAAGGTCTTCCGTGATTGGTGTATCGCACGGCAGATTAATCCGGTCAAAGCTCCTGTCAGAGAAATCGCTACTTCTAGTTTTTCTTTTTAACGAGAAAAAACTTGCGGTCAGTTCAAACAAGGGTTATAGGTCCATGTTATCGAACACTCTTAAGTTTCAACAGATCCTCTTCCCTTGGTTCGGATCCTTATCTTTCGGAAATTATTCGTTCGTTTGAACTGTCTAGGCCAGTCTCGTTCGTTTAACACCAAAGTGGGATCTTCTGTGTTTTACGGCTCTTACAAGGCACCTTTTGAGCCTCTTTCTGAGGGTTCTCTCCTGCACGTAACATGGAAGACGGTCTTTCTCATAGCAATGGCGTCTTCTAAACGTCGTTGCGAAATTCAGCCTTTTTTACGAGGAAGGCTATTTACCCCTTTAACAAATCTGATGGCTCCCTATCTTTGAGCTTTCAACCTGGTTTTTCCTTGCGAAAACCCAACTCCCTTCGGTCCTGTTCCCCTCCGGTAGTTATTCCCAGCCTTGCTAGGTCTTGCGCTAGGGGTGATCCCGATCGGCTTCTTTGTCCGGTTAGAGCCTTGAAGTTTTACCTCCAGAAGGTTAAATCTTTACGGGGTCGTCGTCTTCGTCCCTTTTTCCCCCCAATAAAAGGGGGGGCGAAGTTTCGGCAGCATCAATATCTCGTTGGTAGCCTCAACTATCAAGTTTGCTTATTCGGATCTTTCGGGCAGGGATCTATCCTTTTTAAGAATTAGACCACATGAGCTCCGCGCTTTGTCTGCTTCTTGGGCTTTCTTGAATAAATCCCCCATGGGTGATATTCTCAAAGCGGCCTCTTGGAAGTCTTCTATACGTTTTCTTCCTTTTATCTCCGCTCACTGGCTAAACCAATCACAAAACCTTGTGGATTTGGGTTCCACTTGTAGTGGCTCAGACAGTAGTTTAATCAAACATGTCTGACGCCTCGGCGGCTTTGGTCGTTTCCTACTTCGGGTGTCGCTGCAATCAAGGTCCCTTTGTTAGCAACCTCCCACCTTAGCGACGAAGTCATACCTGAAGTAATAACAGGTAACGTATTTATGCTATTAAAATGAAATTTTTGAAGTAAAATTAATTTAATTAGTAAATACTTACCTGTTATTACAGAGTCCCACCTCCCCTCCGCTTGCTGGCGGGTTGTATCCCCGATGGGTTCATATACAATTTGGGGAACGGGGTTACACTTCCGGTAACTAGGGGTTTTTTGGGAATGGTTTATTTTGCGGACTCTGTTTTTGGGAAACTGTGCACAAATAGACACATACCTGAAGTAATAACAGGTAAGTATTTACTAATTAAAATTAATTTTACTTCAAAAATTTCATTTTCAACGCAAAAATTGAAGTTATCTAGTTTTTCTTTTATTATGATTTGCGACATTTTTTTGGCCAAAAATATAGAAAAAAATAATCAAAATATAGGAAAATATAGGAATTTAGTTGACGGCCTGGGATTGCTAAGGTTGCGTGCATGTAGATGAGTGGTATTACACCACGCCCAGTCATATGTTTTGACCCCCCGGGGTTTACAGTCCCGGAACTAAGCAAACTTTGCTGAACGCAATGCATAGACAATGGTTTTATTTAAAGGTTTTGCTGTTTCGAAAGGGTTTGAACCCAAGTCCTTTCATCTAAGGGGTAAACTACTTAATTTCCATGCATAAATTTCAAACGATTATAGATGTGATATGTTGTAAAATATGCAAGTATGAAAATTAAAAATCATTTCAAGTTTATCTTGTGCAATTCTAAAATCATTTCGGCTAAGGCCTAAAAAAAAATGGCTTGTTTCCGCTACCCCGACCGACCCTATTTTTTGCCGGTAGCGAAACAAGTCTTTTTTTTTTTTTTTGCCTAATTCGATAGTTTGAAAGAAAACAAGGTCAGGACTGCCACAAAATACGCCCATCATAGTATGGGGACTCTCAGAAATAGCTCAGAGAAACAAGCTACTGTCCATAAATAAAATAAAATAATTCCAAAATCCCATTAGTTAATGAATGTTAAACATAAAAAAAAAACTGTTGATACATTTCCATTAATTTACTGCAAGATCTGACAACACCCATAGGGTCTAAGGACTAGGGACAAGCAAATTTTCAAGTATGTTGTGTACATCAAGGGCCAAACTTCAAAGTCATTCACGCGATAATGCTGGAAAATCGAACTCATCCGAGATATTATGGCCATGCACATGTGTGGAAAGTTTGAAAAGGATTGGCAAACGTATTGAAGTTAGAGCCGGACAATCACAATTTCAAGTATTTTGTGTACGTCAAGGGCCATAACTTCTAAGTCATTCACGCGATAATGCTGGATATCGAACTCATCCGAAATTATGGCCATGCACATTGTGGAAAGTTTGAAATGGGGTTGGGCAAAACGGTATTGAAGTTAGAGCCCGGGCAAATCACAATTTCAAGTATTTTGTGTACGTCAAAGGCCCATAACTTCTAAGTCATTCACGCGATAATGCTGGATATCGAACTCATCCAGATATTATGGCCATGCACATGTGTGGAAAGTTGAAAAAGGATTGGGCAAACGGTATTGAAGTTAGAGCCCGACAACAAAAGTTCCACGCCCGCCCGCCCGCCGTTGAGTGTTTCACATAATATGCCACATCTTAAGATGGGCGTATAAAATCAAAAGCAAAACCAAAAACAAAACAAAACAAAACAAATCAAAAAAAAAACATCATACAGGAGCGCGTGTGTGTGTTGGGGGGGGGGGGGGGGGGGGGTGCTAGATTTTACAGAACCGGATCAAAAAGTTCAGATTGGGCGGGGGGAGCTATATAAAAATGTAGGCAGTGACAACGCTTTGCCCGAGCCATGAGAAGGGCGTTGCTCTGGTTTCACTGGTCCTCCTCTAAATTTTATTTTTAAATTTTAAAAATGTGAAATCGTGTATTATTTTGGGTGTTTGTAGGTTTTGTGTCTACATTTATGTATGGTGGGGAAAATTTTTAGTGGGGCACTCGCCGGGTACCACTTTTAGTCATTCCACTAGTAGCACAGCTTTATTTCTGTTTATCCTTACCCCCTTTATACAACATTCACGATATGTATTGATCTGAATAAGAGAGAGAGAGAAAGAGAGAGAAATAGATAGAGAAGCAGATGTGAAACATATCCTAACTCGAATCGAAAGTAGCATATATTGTTTTTAAGACACAATCTTATACATACTTGTATTCGTAAATCATCAATACAGTTCCATACGTGTTGATTAAATAAATAAATGAAACCCTTTATTTAGTATTTATAAAACATTAATGTATTAAATGATAAGGATTTTAATTTGACGATATTTAAAAAGATGAGAGTGCTGTACGTTTCGTTTCCATGCATGATAATCAACAAGCATAATTACTCACTGACTGGTGCATTAAAGAAACACAAAATATCGAAGAATACCTGTGAAATTTTCAACTTTTTTTTCTGCCAATTTCCCCCCGATTTTTTTCTGCTTTCTTTTCTTAGAAAAAGAGAGATAACTCTAAATGAATTAAACGCGGATACTGCAATCAAAGCACTGAAAGCACAGAGGGTTTTGTGTGTGCCTCAAAAGAAAGGAGCTCGTCAAGCGCAGAATTGCTTGGGCCCTTTTTTTGTCAGATACAAATGTTAAATAAAATAATGATATATTGTTTGTTTAGTTCGCCTTTTTTGATACAGAAATACATATTGATGGAAATCATATTAACTGCAGGTAGGAGAATTGGGGGGGGGGGGGATTTTCAATGACTCAGAATTAATGCTTTCTATGTAGGTTATAAAAACAACATTAAATTACCAATCCCGCTATAACTCCCCAAAACAATGGATGTCATTTACCTCGCATTGACATTAATGGTGATCTTGAAGTTCAGGTTAGAATCACCCAAAAATCCTGTATTTGACCTCATTGGTACGATCGTGTTTAAAACTAGGGCACCTTGGTCATTGATTATGTACTTGATTAAGGATTCAAAGGTAAGATTTTAACGCCATAGAAAGTAAGGGTTTTTCAGGACCTCCCCAGGCTCAAAGTACTGGTACAACCCAGGAACCCGATGAGAGGATTAGTATAATCTCAAATTTCCCCAATTTACGTAAAAAAAAATAAGTCGTAACCCCAACAAGCACTAATCTATCATAATCACTTGCACAACACTGCCTCTTGTAAAAATAGAATTCTAAGATACACAGGGTCTGTAGAGAAAAAACTTGGAATTTTCTCATTTATAAACTTCCACTGAAACATTTTTCCCTCAAAATTTTAAAAGGCACTTGAATTTGGATTGACTTTAAAGACAAAGGGAGAGCGAGAGTGAACAAGATTTGTCGGAACAACACATATGCCCCCCTACGCTCCCCAACTCCCATCGAGGTTTTC
>JAIFHC010000314.1:0-50000 GCA_021229015.1 Solen grandis | reverse complement strand
TTTCAAGGAGACAATTCCTCAGCCAAGTACAACCACGGGAGACCAAGGCGTGACCAACCCTTGGTCAACCGTCGACTACATGCGACCTGCGGCTGCAGCTCAGTCTTACGGGAAGATTCTTCTGTTAAATGATCCCATAAATTAGATAAACGAGGATCTGGTTTTCAAACGATGCTAATCTTTTTCTTTTAGGTAACTTTCATTAAATTTATCAACCAGACTTTACATAAATAATGCCCCAGTTATATTACTCGTGTTTTTTCGATCGAGGTCCTTGCGAGTATCGGCGACTCGCCCGATAATTTTGGGCATTTGCGTTCTCGCACGAGACCGCGGACGTTTTTGATTTTTGAGGTCGTAAGAAGTTCGTGTGCGAGTCGCAAGGGCACCGAGCTGACATCGTGGGATTGTTCGATACATGTACAATTTTACCAGAGTCATTACAAGACATTGGTTAATCTAATACGTATATATGAAAAATGATAACGTTTGTTGAAATATGTTCGGCCCTCACAATAAAATGATACAATAGCTTCAAGATCAGTTTTAAGTGAACTTTTCAAGAGCCACAAGGTCCATCTAATGTGAACTATGAAGGAAGTGTGCAACAAAGAATTCTTTCTGAATCTGTGTCATATTAAATCAACTTAAAGTGTTTTTTTCTGCTTTTGGGCTTACATCAGTATAGGCCTGTAATGAAATGCTGTTCAGTTGAGAAGAAGATTAAATGATGTACTGAAGTACTTTTGATCTTAGCGTATGCTATTTCCTGGCTTTTAAACGATGGTGCGAAATAGTTCTTAATGAAATAAACTTTTTGTTGAATAGTTGATGTTTCCAGTCCACTAAGGAACGTTATTTAAGCTTTTGTTATAACTCATTATTGAAATCGATCTTTTTGTGAAGAATAAGCAATTGCTTAGCGAAACATTCCTGATTTTTGTTTTCCACTGCCATAACTAAAAACAGTAACGTCCTCAACAGTCAATTGTCATTTTTAAGAATATGGATATTTTATATATAAAGTCTGCATATAATTTGTCGATCCTAAACTGGGATCAATGTATGTCAAAACGTAGGATTTTATTTTCGTTTCACAGCGGCAACGTATACTAGGCAGACAGGGAACGTTTTAAATCGACTTACTTTACCAGGGTGTGAACGTACTATACGCAATGCAGGTGACCCGACGGCCATTTTTATTTGCTGTTTTAGCTATTTTATTATAGTTTGTTCAAATACATCCGTACATTATAACTGTTGAATTTCTGTATATAATTTCCATTTGTCTATTCGCTTAATTAAATAGAATTAAATAATTACATTAGAAACTAATTCCATTTACCAGAAGACATTTATTATTAACGAATAAATCCTCTATTTATTTGTATATGTAAACACATTTGTATGTGTTCATTATTTCTTCAAACAACGTTTTTGTTGCGAATGCAAAATGCTGGAACATCTGTTGGAAAGCATGAGTTTTCCGAAGGTGAATTAATCTTCACATCGATGTTTAATGTCTGTCAATATTTACGCTAATTAATGATTATTCGAATTACACAGGGGGATTGTTGGTAGTATGAAGATGTGTAGATACTAATTATCGAAGGACATTAACAACTTTTTGAGAACTTGTAGTTCGACATTTTTAATTTTAAAAAAAAAAAATCAAATCATGGAGATTGGGCTTCATTCTAACGAAATCCAGACAACATCTTTATGAATTCACGCAGATATTGAATATTGTGCATGTGTTTCTAGTTTGGACTGTGGTCTTCCGATACATGTAGAGATGTAGTTGTTTAAATCTATATTAATATGTTAATGTCTTAATTAATGTATATAAGAGTATCTGCATTGTTTATTTGTTTAAAGGTATGTAAAAATATGTTGGTAAACGTGAAGAGAAGTCTGAGGACTGAGAGGTACTGCCAACTGTGAAATCATCTGTTTCATTGGTACCAGTGAACCATAAGACATCCGTGAACATTAGGAGCGATCCTTCAGCGATATCACTTTACAGTTCACTCCCCGTCGCCAACATAAGCCCACTTCCGGTTGTCAACCTACGCGCCGATGTGCCGATACTAGACCAACGTCAGTCTACTGGAAGTCCACTCATCCGACAACTTTACCCTCGAGTCGGATCAACAGACGCCGGAGAGGCCACTCAGCTAAATAAGCTGATCCAAGTACTATGAGACACTTGATTTTTTTTACATCAGATTAACCAGCTGTGTTTTCATGTATATAAGCATCATACGTCATCAACTTGAACCCGGATGTTCCGCGATAAATAATTACCGGCACTTATTGACTTCGTTATTTTTCCACCGATAATTTTGCGGGCCGACATTATACCGATATCATACAGATTCAAAAGATTGCGTGTTTACTTTTCTTTTTTTTCTCGAGTGTTTCCATTATGTTCATTTAAACGATTATGAATAACTGCACTGACAGAAACCGTTGCTTCCGCTGAGAACCCCGCCCCCGCCCCCACCCCGCTATAGCCAACCGTTCTGTTCATCTACGTAAATGGTCAAGCAATATGATCTTATCTGATGTTTTACCAGGACAATATATTAACCGAACTATAAATTTATTCAGCATTATTCTTTTTAATTATGTATGTCCATTTATGATAGACGCTTTTTATGCATGCTTTTATATTACCCAATTTGAATTTGTTCATGTATTTGACATGCATTATTCCGATAATAACTTGATTATGTTCAACTTCCAAATACATCATTTAAATCATTTTTGAAACTTTGTTTACGTGAGAAAGATATAAAGAGTGCTTCCTTACTGCGATAGACAAATGTTATGATGCCGTACCAAATTACGTTTCTTTTGATCCTGGTCTAACAAGTCATGGAACTACCCTTTCCTCGATGAGAGCCATGCACAAGAGACATACTTGTATCATTTTAACGACATCGGTATGTCGCCGCAGGTGTTTGATCAATAAACCCCTGTTACAAGACGGACTCAATAATCACTCGTCCACAAGGACCGGTTTAATTTTTTGCTTTATGCATGTAGTTCAAATTTAATCAACAGAGCTTAGGGTCAGGGCTAAGTACAATATCAAATGAAACTATCATGGCTTCGAAGTTTCATCATTCCTGTTATTATGGATATTTGGAACTTTTTCTCGGCATAGCTGTGTAACCTCAGTTTGGCTCTCACGTAAGGATGGTGACGTAAGACAATGCGAAATTAATGCGAAATTAATATTTGCACGATTTTCATTGGTAGAAAATGCTTGAGCGTAGGAAAAAAGGTTACGCAAAATTGCATTCTGAGATAACAACAAGCTCAAATATATGCTTCGTGTTCACGAAATTTTGATAAAGTATTTTGATTAAATTACAGTTTCTCTGATAAATATACATGTATTGATGCATATTGAGACCTGTTTCGGGCTGAAGGTTATAAATACCTGCAGTACATCGTAGTCTGTTTTACTGAAAGACTGTGCGCCTTTTTACAATGATGTGAACTCCGCCGACTGTGGTGGAAGGAGCGCTTTAATACCGGAACTTTGATTTATTTTTACTTTGACTTCCTAAGAATAAAAATCCATCACATACAGTGATACGTACATCATATCTCTATTACTTTAATCCCAAACGAACGCTGCATATCTTTAAAAACAGACATCTCTTGTTTGGAAACAAACTGTGAGGAGTTTCTTCTCTGAATTTTTGTTGTACGGGCAGTTTTATACTAAAGATTTTTAGGCGATTCTTCAAAATACCCACAAGCATTGGTGTAAATAAAAGGATAAGAAACTTAGAGTATGACCGTCTTTTATTACCCTTTAAGCAGATATTGCTTTTTCATAAACAACCAAAAGTAGCATAAAAAAAAACAAAAAACAAAAACAAAAAACTCTCGGTCCCATATGTGTCAGTACAATGTATTCTATATGTAACAAACCTAGACAGATCTTGCCACAAGTATATCGAACACTTATTCTGGTCAAACTATTTCCTTTCTACATGTTTTGGCTCCAATATAAACAGTCAAATCTTAACGCTAAGTTATACTTAAAAAATAAGCGGCGTACCCCATCAGTTTTGCTTCCTAAGTAAAAGTACAGTATTTAATTTTTTGGCGTATGTTGCTAGTTATTATTAAGGTAACTATTTATATTAACCTATTAATGTACTTTTTTAAAATGATTTAATGCGTTACTAAGTAGTATTGGAGAGGGACATGTATCGTTGGTGGAATTCGATGATGTAAACATACACACGCAAACCTACATAAACAACTTCATCAAATGCCTGGGATATCGTTATATACGTAGTTTACTGTAAAAGTATATACGATTATGATTTTGTGTATATATGATAACAATAATAACATATACAAGTATTTTTTCATTGGTACGTTGATGGATAATATCTTACTTTCACTTGCTGTTTTCATACGCTAACTTAATATGTTTAAGTACAGCAATGTCCATTCAATTCACCTTGGGGACATAGGACATAGGGTATTGAACCTAAAAAATGCCCAGCGGATTATGTTAAATGTTTTTGTCGAAAATGGTTTCAATAAGAATTTGCATATTAAAATTGGTTGAACAACCCCATTTAAAACCTAAAACATTAACCCAATATATATACAATAAAAGGTAATTAATACTCCGCAAGCTCCTTAATGAAACCTTTAAACACTAGCAGTCTTGACAAAAATATACACGTGCATGACAAGTATTCGTGTAATTTTGTCACCTATCGATCAATGTATGTCAAATTTTCAGCACAGAATAAATAAAGTAACATTCAATTGCGCTTTTCGGAATCATAAATTGACCTTTTATCAAATATACATACGTTTTAATTATAGATTTTCGTAGAGGGTTGTCTAAACCCTATGTGTATTGACTCTTGAGTGTATAAATAATATTCAGATTTACAAATTTATTTCTCTACTAGAATTAAACACAAAACTGAAATAAACAAGAAGCCAGCTAACCTAACCAAGGTATGAAACAAAAAGTATGAAACCAAGTTTAAAGCAAATATAACATTAATCACACATTCTCTATGAGGCCCATGTTTGAACCAAAGCAACAAAAAATCGAATCGATTAAGGAATGTATCAAACATGTTTGAAACCTTAATAAATGTATTCAAACAAGTAAGCAATGGCATGAAAATAAGTATGACCAAATACGACAACACTTAAGGACAGGAAGTGTTGAAACCATGTTTAGCAACTCGACGAGCCGTGTCAGCAGCAGGAGAACCAGCAACGATGGCTCCTGCGTCACAAACTTGAGGGTTCCTCCATAACTAACAAGAAATACAAAAGTTAAAAACATAACAAAAAGGGACTTTAAATCGCGAGTGAACCCAAAATAAGCGATGATATTGTTATCATTCTCAGCTTAAGTATTCAACATCGAAAAGTGTCCATGCGCCACAAGCCTGTATCTTAATTTCTCTGAGCTGACCGACCCACCAATGTCACCGTATTATAAAATGTTTGTGATTTGATTACAGAAAAAAGATATTTGGAATAATCATTATTTGTTAATTTATATGATAAGTCATCTAGTTCTATATATGTAGCCTAATTATCCTCTTCAATTTCAGTTGCAGCTCTTTTAATCAGCGTTGAAACAACTATATCGCTAAAAAGACCATGTGCATGTACGCTGAATCAGACATATTCTTAAACAAGAAATATCTTTAAAAAAGATATTCGGCGTACGGTGAAAGAAAAACGAGATTTCCAGTCTTCTAGAACATTCCGAGGAAAAGCGCGCGAAAGACCGACGCACAACAAATTTAGTACGCTCTAGAAATAGTTCAGTATTTTTTCTATGAAATATACTTATCTATAGACGGTAATACAAAAAATTATATCTGTAAATAGGCTTGTTTGATATTTGTTCATATAATTTTTGCATATGACAATTATGATATAAAAGCGTTATTAGTTGTTTTGGTTTTGGCGAATTAATTTTCAATGAGAGCATCTCGGCAGGCTGGAAGAATTCAATATACATAGTAATTAAAGGGTTTCATGTCATAACACGGTGGATTCTTTTTTGTTGTTTTAAATCATTTTCACAAAGTAGCATTCCTCAATTGATGGAAAAGGATTGTATTTAACTTACGGAAATCACTTTCATGTTTACTTTAAAAAGAAAAGTAAAAACACCAAGTTGAATGATATATACAAGCTGC
Organism: Solen grandis; assembly: GCA_021229015.1. Classification (NCBI taxonomy): domain Eukaryota; kingdom Metazoa; phylum Mollusca; class Bivalvia; order Adapedonta; family Solenidae; genus Solen; species Solen grandis. Next base: position 43,782 of record JAIFHC010000314.1, on the reverse strand, counting down.
ACCCCTTATTTACAGTAATTTTATAGTCCATAACGATGCGTTAACCAATAACAGGAGTCCTTTTATTCAGCTTAGAATTATTTACCGCTGTTAGCGTACATTTGATTGGTTTAAGATGCGAGTTGAAATCGAAATTATACAGCTACGCCGAAAAAAAGAAAAACATAAACCAACTTCTCACATGTACAGGCAGCACACTTAAGACGTCTAACTTTAAAGTGACTTAAATTAATTCAGACAATGTAAAATATAGGGAATAAATACAAAGGGGTAAAATAAAATGTGAGAAAATCACCAAACTATCGGGTATTGTCATTTAAGCATCAAATGGTGGTAAGTGCATTAACAAATGCGGAAATGGCTGCGAAAGCTTCTTCTGTCGCAACCGGGATTTGATCCGGCGGTAAAATGAATCCACTAGAGGAGCCTTGCGCAGGGCGTAGTTCCATGCCAAAGGACCATAAGATGTCCCGTGCATCATAGGTCCAGTCGATAGAACCTCCAGTGACAGTATCTGGCAACAAACGGGCACATCTCAAGCTGCAAATTTATTCGTAGGCTTATACAACTTCATCTGGCAAATCAAAATTATCAATTCAACAAGTAACGACAATTAAAGAATTTTCAAAATTAAAATGGGAAGCATTAATGAAAAGCATCACGATTTTGAGTTATGAAGATGCTCATTCACGTACAAACTCTTTCTAACAGTTTTATTTGTCATTGAAATATAAGGAATGCTCTTTAAAGACCTATTGTGAATATGATAAACATACACGTATTTAATTCTAGTAAAATGCGAAATTTCTGAGGAGCGATTTTACGGACACCGTGCCAATCCGAAGTTTGTACTCAATACCGACACGGACCACATTTAACAGAAACAACCTGTTTGACGCAAAACTATTTAGTAACAATGACCTTGACCTTGACATTATTGCCCTGAAAAACATTCACATTCTTCCTATTCTCATAAGGTATGTACATACTGTTTCTGATCACCATATCTCCCTTCTAAAAAAAAGTTATTTGGTAGAAAAGAAAAAAAAAGAAATTAGTTACAGTGACCTTAACCATGACCCTATAAACCTGAAAAAAAATCAGTCCTAGATGTTTGATCGTTGGGTTAAATATTCACTTCACTCTCATATAAATGGCACTCAATAACGAAATGTGTTCAAAGATAAGGACAAAATCAACAACCATCAAAAAACAAGAAAGTCAGTAGAACTGACAGATGCTCCCCGAAGAACGTCGTTGTTACAAATAAGGCCTTGGTCAATGGGTGGGAGGATATGTTAAGGACCGGAATGGGATCAGCACATGCTTATCATGTATAGAATCCAGGTAATGTCCTCAAATTCGAAAAAAGGGAAAAATCAAATACAAAATACAATTTATTTACCTTTATATTATAGCAATGACTGAAGATTGATACCCATCCAAATAATTTGATGGTGGTAGGGGCCATAACTCTCTTAAAAATTGAGGAACCAGGTCACGTCGACGATATGTGTATCTACTCTTGGTAATAAAGCTTCCCATAAAGTTTCATTGAATTCAAGCCATTAGTTCCTGAGAAATAGCCCGGACAAGAATCATGCAATATGTACTATAGGCCGAAAAGTCAAGGGGTCTTAACTCTTTGAAAAATTTAGGAATCGGGTCATGCTGACGAAATGCGCATCTCCTCTTGGTAATAAAGCTTCTCATAAAGTTTCGTTGAATTCAAGCCATTAGTTCCTGAGAAATAGCCCGGACAAGAATCATGCAATATGTACTATAGGCCGAAAAGTCAATGGGGCATAACTCTTTGAAAAATTTAGGAACCGGGTCATGCTGAGGATATGCGCATCTCCTCTTGGTAATAAAGCTTCCCATAAAGTTTCGTTGAATTCAAGCCGTTAGTTCCTGAGAAATAGTCCGGACAAGGAAAGTGTGACGGACGAACGGACGGATGGGCGGACGGACGGACGAAGCGGCGACTATATGCGTCACCTTCGGTGAGCATAATTATTAAGTCATACCGATACGTGCAGATAATTGCTGGTTGGGGAAGACTACGGATGCACGGAGGCACCCGGGTAGAAACATCAACATACCGCAAACCGGCTTAATCTTAATGATTTGATTTGAAATCAGAGCAGTGAAGGACTGTGTGTTGTCAACGAATTTACTCGCTCGACCAAGGAAGCCTCCATCCTTCATCACAACAGCAGCAGCAACAACAACAAAAACATGTACTGTGTACTCCATAATATACAGACATTGCTGGAACGGATGAATAATGAAGAATACTTACAAAGAAAGTCCGTCACACTCCCGTTCAGATACACCCTACCATCAACAGCTTTAATAGCATTCTTCATTACAATAGCCATATCATTCTGCAATAAAATGAGTTAATCGATCAAGGGGAGACAACTGTTACTGGTCTAACAATAACAGTGGTGTGATGTCTGTTTGTTTGTTAGGTCGACAGTATTTCAGTCATTTGAAGACGATAGGGGTGTGATGAATTAACAAAAGTTTTTTTTAAAGCGTGTGTTGTATGAAACAGTGTTTTTCAAAGATAGTTTCGAGAAAGGAGGAGATATTTCAAAGCTACCTGCACGCTCACAGTGATAACATGGTAAACAATGTTATGATATTAAGTTTTGGAATGGATATTTCTTTATTGTTCGATAAATTGGGGAAAGCTTATTTCCGTTCCGAGTAAGTACTCCTGTCCCAAGTAAATGACTTGACTTGACTATTTAAGTTTACCGTCGCTTCGACAGTATTTCAGTCATAATTATATAGCGACGTCCAAGCTAATTACAGGTGGAGAAGACCCCGAATGCACGGAGGCACCAAATAAATGAAGAGTGATATTTCTAGCCATTGAAAAAAGCCTTGGTCTACGTTAGACGCCGTCTTAAAATGTTTTTCTTTCCGCTTAAATCGTTGCATATTTTACACACAAAAGAACGTAAAAAATATACATTGAAACACAAAAACAAAGTATTGTTGCATGTATAAAATTCCTACAAATTAAGACATACTAAATTTATGACGTTTTCGGCTAGTGTTGGCATATAATGGAATTGATAGTGAATAGATAGCTTTTATTCCATTTAAGCGCTTTTGTTTTCATAAACTTCTAAAATATGGGTAAACATTTTACCTATTTCATGTATTAATTATTATATAAACGATTTTTGTTGTGTGAAATGCGTTAACAACTTAAAAGTAATGTGTGGCATGAATTTACTACACGTAAGGATACATGTATCAAGAGATGACAAAAACCCTATTTTGGATTCTTTTGTCGCTTCTTGAACGAATTCTCCTGCGAGTTGTTCGGTGTTTTGGGAAGATGAACAATACGTAAGTTTTTTTGTCAAAATGTAAAAAATGTGATTAATACTCAAGAACACAATGTAAGTATAAGTTGTACATATGAATCTGCTTCCAAATGGACATTAAAATGATTTATTTAATCTCAGAATGCGTAAGTACACATCACATCTTATGTTTTTCATAAACACGTGATCTCCGATGTACCGGAGGAAAAAAATTATGTATGTATGTATGTATGTATGTATGTATGTATCTATCTATCTATCTATCTATCTATCTATAAGAAATACTTTGCCTTGTGTATTTATAGATACTTTTATATAACAATTATGAAAACTAAAAAATTTATAATTTGAAATTACATAAATGATAAAATCAGTATAAATGTTTGAAGTTTGTATGTTTAATGATGATGGCCATGTAATTGAAAGGGACTTGTTCTGTTTATTCAATGTATATGGTGTAAAAATAACAACAAGCTATCTTGTTCTAGTGATCGTGTACATGACTGCGGATCCGAAAAGTTCGAACCCCGCTGGGGCAATAATCCGCTATGACTTTCCAGAGGCAGGTACTGTTTGCAACCAAGAAATAGTCGGGAGAAATTCATATAAATTGTTCAAAATTGTTTCCCAATATTAATTAAAGATTCATACAAGTGTATCATAATCTGGGGCATCTTCTATTGTGTATCCATAAGGAAAGAGAATCATCTGAGAGTAGCTGTGAATGGAGAAGAACGCGAAGACATTCGCAGTGTTTGTGATGTCATCGGAGAGGGCTTTCGTTTCTGGTTCACTAAATTCACTTGCTCCGCTGTATGAGTTACTTGCACACCTGTCATCTCCGCCTGGAGGGAAATATTCATGTGACGAAAACAATATAAAAGAAGAGGCCCATGATGGCCCTAAATCACTCACCTGAGATAATTAGGTTGACCCAAGGAACATCTGTACCAATTTATTTTAAAATCTGGCCAGTAGTAGTGTATATTATATTATAGTATAGTATAGTATAGTATAGTAGTTTTCATATTTTTTTTCTTTTTGTTGCCATGGCAACCAGAGTTCTATATGGATCAAGTTTATTTTAGCAACTTTTGTGAAGGTTGACCCAAGGATCATCCCTGCCAAGTTTAATCAAATTCTGTCCAGTGGTTTCAGAGGAGATGTTGTTTAAAGGTTTCTCTATATACATATCAAGCAAATAAGCCCCGCCCCTGGCGGCCATGTTTTTTTACGGATCGGAATAATTTTAGCAACTTTGGTAGAGGTTGACCCAAAGAATATCTGTACCAATTTATTTTAAAATCTGGCCAGTAGTTTTGAAGGAGGTGATTTTTTAAGTTTTCAAATTATTTTTCTTTTTGTAGCCATGGCAACCAGAGTTCTTCATGGATCAAGTTTATTTTAGCAACTTTTGTGAAGGTTGACCCAAGGATCATCCCTGCCAAGTTTAATCAAATTCTGTCCAGTGGTTTCAGAGGAGATGTTGTTTAAAGGTTTCTCTATATACATATCAGGCAAATAAGCCCCGCCCCTGGCGGCCATGTTTTTTTACGGATCGGAATAATTTTAGCAACTTTGGTAGAGGTTGACCCAAAGAATATCTGTACCAATTTATTTTAAAATCTGGCCAGTAGTTTTGAAGAAGATGATTTTTAAAGTTTTCATTTTTTTCTTCTTTTTGTTGCCATGGCAAACAGAGTTCTACATGAATCAAGTTTATTTTAGCAAATTTTGTGGAGGTTGACCCAAGGATCATCCCTGCCAAGTTTAATCAAATTATGTCCAGTGGTTTCAGAGGAGATGTTGTTTAAAGGTTTCTCTATATACATATCAGGCAAATAAGCCCCGCCCCTGGCGGCCATGTTTTTTTACGGATCGGAATAATTTTAGTAACTTTGGTAGAGGTTGACCCAAGGAACATCTGTACCAAATTATTTCGAAATCTGGCCAGTAGTTTTGAAGGAGATGATTTTTAAAGTTTTCAATTTATTTTTATTTTTGTAGCCATGGCAACCAGAGTTCTTCATGGATCAAGTTTATTTTAGCAACTTTTGTGGAGGTTGACCCAAGGATCATCCCTGCCAAGTTTAATCAAATTATGTCCAGTGGTTTCAGAGGAGATGTTGTTTAAAGGTTTCTCTATATACATATCAGGCAAATAAGCCCCGCCCCTGGCGGCCATGTATTTTTACGGATCGGAATAATTTTAGCAACTTTGGTAGAGGTTGACCCAAGGAACATCTGTACCAAATTATTTTAAAATCTGGCCAATAGTTTTGAAGGAGATGATTTTTAAAGTTTTCATTTTTATTTTATTTTTGTAGCCATGGCAACCAGAGTTCTTCATGGATCAACTTTATTTTAGCAACTTTTGTTTCATTAAATTCTGTTGAGCGGTTTCAGAGGAGATGTCGTTTAAAGCAAATTGTTGACGACGGACGACGGACGACGACGGACGCCGGACGAAGGGCGATCACAAAAGCTCACCTTGAGCACTTTGTGCTCAGGTGAGCTAAAAACGCCAGATAAAAGAGTAACGATAACATGCTGTTGCCTGCATAAAGAGAGGTTGGTCTGCCTCCAAGTCGAGATTGATAATTTCTAGATCAACGTACAGCAGGATGTCTTTATTTCTTGTACAGAAGTTAACCGCAGGATGAGGAAAGACCCGAGCTATACGTTCAAGACACCTCGATGAAATTTACTAAACTAGTTAGTTGATGGTAGTGCAACAACAGCAAGTTGCAAAATCCTGAGAAAGAAACACAACTTTTTTTCTAGGTATGTCTCCCTGCCGAAATTTCACTGTAAATTCTAAAGATTTTCGGCATGCCGCAGGTACTCGTTAGTCAAAATAGTAAAATACTGAAACTATGAACTATGAAAATGATTACACATACTGGCTTTGGTTACAGTATCCACCCGTGAAGATGGTGGCGTGGGTTAGATTCATGGTCGCGACATTACAACATTGTTAAACTGCTGTAACTATATTGTGCTTTGGTGCTCTTTACATAAAGGTAGTTCTAGGTCATGCTTGCCCAGAGTCAGAACACATGTGGCATCATGTGTTTGTCCACGATATCGCATTATGTTCAGCACACCACAAAGCAGTGAGGCACCAATGACCGAATGGTAAGAGTCATCCGGGATTTTTCATGTGAGGAATTCCGGTAGATCGGTGTCTTTGTAACCTCGGGGTATTTAGCTTGGCGGAGTTTTATCAAAAAATATACAAGGCCCTACATTTTCTTGTTTCTTGTCTATCTTAAACCTATGTAAAATTAAAACACATGTGATATTGTCACATAAAAACTGAAAAAGTCTCATAGGACAAATGCGCAGCCTGAAAGTGACTCGATCTCGGGGCCTTTCGCTTACCGGGCGAATGCTGCATTTCGAATACCGAATGAGCTACAATGTCGTTTAGACATCTTTCTCCCTTATCGATACTGTGATATATATAACACAATAAAATACATCAACTTGATCGGTCTAGGGAGAGAGTTATATACTTATTCTGTTAAACGTTTATATACCTGACCAGGCAATGCCCCAGTTTCTATTTAGATCGGTCCCATATTGTTTTCCACGACAATGCTTCCTGTTCTTTCGCCACAAACGGTCAGTCGACTGAAATATAAATTATTCCAAAACAAGTAAAGTCATTTAATTATTTGTCTTTTTATGCATGGGTTACCTCTCAATCATTCAAGGGAGATAACCGTGAGTGTGTTAGCGAGCACTGACAAGGGAGATAACCGTGAGGGTGTTAGCGAACACTGACAAATCAAATGAAGAGATTTCTACTTTTTGGCCGGCTGACTGAATGTAAGTTAAAACAAAGTAAGAATTACATTGTTAATATACAAGCTTTGCAAAGAATAATTGGGTCAGTGTTGAAAAAGGGAAAAAAGTTCAAATAACCGTTTATTATAATGAGTACATACATAACATTTAAAGGTTATTTTAAATTCTACCCAGGTTCTATTTTTGCACTATTGGTTTTATTTTTAATATACGTGCCGATTCAAGTTTTAATACACGAACGTCACGGTATAAATGTTTATTATAACGATACAAAGGTGAACTTGAATATTGAAGTAACTTTAAGTGTTGTATGCGTTTGATATTGAAAATTGTTCATTACGTTATGTGTAGAGTAATATTTATAATTGTACAAAAACTAAATATTGATGGATATTTGATATAGATCTGCATTGTTTACGAAGAGTATATGTAATCTAAATTAAAAATTATGTTTCAAAACAGAGCAGTTATGATGTTGGTTCCCTAACAGTATTTATCAAACTAAACCGAAGTTCTACAGGTGACACGTAACAATATATGCACGATATGATTCGCCCTATTAAACTTCGATTCCTTGTTATAATAATCATAATAATATACATACGTATGAGTAGGCATAACCATCCGGATTGTGGACAGGGTAGATCTGCCAGTCGAAGTTCTCCCTCATCTGTATAGCACGTGGATCCGTTGCCTCTGACAACTGTAAATGTTCAATATACTCACTGATTGTTGTTTCTTGGGCAATTACCTTAGTTAAAACTGATTTATTTTACGTCGATTGGGAAACAAGTTCTTTTACTGCTGATACTAATCCCTCTCGACGTTTCCTGGGTTGGGCCAGTACTTTGCGCCTGGGAAGGTCATGAAAATTACTGGTTCCTAATGGGATTCAAACCCACAACCGTCGGATCCGCAGTCAGTTATGATACCACTGGACCATGGTTTCTTTGGCAATTGATAGGCATGAACAATAGATAGCTCTGCATGTGTGACAAAATAAAAAGGTAAAATAACAAATAACCTCAATTACAAAAGACCAAAGCTTATTACAGAATAGAATTATTGTTTTGGGACTTCCTGGCTTGGTGGTGTTCCAAGTTGCCTATTTAATATTATTCAGCATCAGCCCCAATATTTAAATGAAGTTGTGCCGATACTTTGTATTTTACAAACAATCTAATCCTTGAGCAGAGCAATTTGTTACGTAGATACGTTCCGATTAATATGCATAAATTATACTTGGCACAGAACTGTATACATGTGATAAAGCCATTCAGCTCAGTTGCGGCATGTCGATGGTTCCACCAGGGTGACTATGCACTTGGGGTCTTCCTCATCCTGGTTTTAGCTGGACTGGAAAACTGTCGCACAGACGGTTAAGTCCAAAACAGCAAAAGGTATCAAGAATGTATTGATAATATGACTTCTTTTTCTATCCAGCTAAACATTGTCAGCAGGCAGCAGGAAGCATTGTATCAACTAAAGTATCTGATTTCTTACAATTTTTGATGTGATATTTATCTAATTTCCCTCTCGCTAGTTGATCTGGTTTTAATCTAGTAGTGTATGTTATTTAACTGACCTCGGCGGTAAAGCCAAGTGTAGAATCTCCAGATAACAGTTTCATGTCTCCGGTACATGATAAAATTCATTACTGAAGTAACAATTTAGAAAATGATGTCATGGTATCTGTTTCACATTTTTACTTGAAAATTATCTTAATTCTCATTTTCAATTCTGTATCACTACAATTAAGAGTTTTGAATATCTTAATTACGGATACTTTAGAAAGCTTGGAAATATACGTATTCTGTTGTTTAAAGTCACGCATTCCGAATTGTGAGTATACAGATGACGTCACAAGCAGGTACTATATGTGCTTATTTTCAGCATTTGCAGCAAAATGGTGATACAGGAGCCGTCATCTGAATATCCTTTTAGTCCGAGATGTAGTCCTAGTCCTGATTAAGACTCAGTTACTGACATAAAATAATGTTTTTCGGTTTATAATCCGAAGATTTTATCTCCCTCGCTTTGTTTCTCGAAAAATCGCAATCTTACTGTTTGTCTAGGATAAAACTTACCAACTGAATAAGTCTCAGGCAAAAGGAAACAGTGATCCATTCCCGCGCATGCGTGCCGCATTCTACGAAAATTGTAGCTTTGACTGTGTTCAAATCTTCTGCAATCTGAGAAAAAAAGGAAAACAATCTTAGTAAATCTTAATAACATCGTTTGATTTCCCACGTAACATCAAATAAATTGAATGGAAACCCTGCCTAAATCAGTACAGTATTCTGACTAAATTGTATCTAAGTTAGCAACATGTCGTAAATGCGTGTTTAAACTGTAGTGTATTTATGCTTTAGTTATTTCTTACAAAAAAAAAAGAAAAGTGTAGTACTGAGGAAATAATTGGTTAAATATATGCGTATCTTCCATATATACAAATCGTTTTTATGGTAAAATGAGGAAAACACGGATTTATACACCCCCGCCTCTCTCTCTCTCTCTCTCTCTCTCTCTCTAACACACACACACACACACACACACACACACACACACAGAGTGTCTCTCTCTCACAATATAAGAAAGCGAGAAAGAGAACACTATGTTGTCTGACCTTGACCCTGTAGAGTTCTCGACCTTCCGTTGTAGTTGTGGCGACACTTAAGTCTACGCTATTGGGATACATTTGCGCCATATTTTCAAGGAATCCCTTGATCTAAATGCAACAGTAACACGCATTTGTACGCATTCAGACAATGCAAGCAAGTAGTTTTAATTTACTGTAATATTTGACGCCGGCTGACTACCAGCAAGCGAATTAAATGACAATGAATGATAAAAGTTCCTGACGGAGTAAAAGCTTGGAAACACTAGCATTATTTTATATAATTTGGAAAAGTTGCATATTTCTTCATTAACATTTTAATGAATATTGAAGCAAATACTAACAAAGCTCACCAATTGACTTCTTGCAAAATTTTTGACATATTCCTTGAAATCTACAGAAGAACAGGCAGACTTGCTTAAGTACTCATTAAAGAAAATAACAAATGACCAATCGTTTTCAAATTTATGGGTAAAAATCTCAATTTAAATCAGGGAGACTGGAATTACTTTCACAAACTATGAATAACAATACTTACTCCCCAGTATATTTTGTGACAGTATGCGAAGTATCATGTATTTGACGGCAAACACATTAGATGATGGGTGCTTTTAAAGCAAGCAAGACATTTAAAGTAAAATAACACAAAAACAAACATGCCGGTATTAATAAATTTGAGTGTTAAATTTGCTATCCTTGAATGAAATAACCAGTAAGAGTAGGTATATATAAAACTTCCAAAACCTGGTTTGGGGTGCAGTACTCTGACAAGATGTCACACGGAGTTGGTGGAGCTGTGGTAGTAGTCGTCGTCGTACGTTTACCTTTACCGTCTTTTGGAGCCCTTCTTATACGTTGTACGGGTTCTTGCATTTGTTTTTGCCTCTGCTCTTTCTCTAAATCACTTGGGATTAAAGATTGCATAGAGGCTCTTGAATATAACAACACCAAGGACTTTATTGCAGCTATAGAAACACTTCGTTACAGCTATAGAATCTGACTACGATGAAGGTACCCGGTATGTTGTTTTGACCGAAATACTGCCGCAGTTAAAGAAAAAATAATCATTATCTTTATATGTAATAAGTAGGTAGGCAAATTTTCTCATTGAAAACGCAAATCATGCCATTTCAATTACATTAACTTCTTTGACCATTTATATATTTTCATTAAATTCATCTAATGTGCGTGGAAGGGATGAATAAAGACAGACAGAGACCCCCTTGCCTGAGGAATCGCCCTAAAAATGTTCGCGAATTCCAAAACACTTTTGGTCGGGTGTGATCTGACCAACGGGATCCCGCCAATTTCTCCCGTGTAAATATTTTATTTCTTTCTCTTATGCAGCTTGTTTCTGCCTTTTTACACAATGATCCGAATCGAACTTTACGGTTGAACACCTACGTTTGAAATGCGGATTCTGTACAGTAACAATCGACCCTCTCAGCGAAATCGCTGATTTAGTTATAATTTCGATTTTTTCACAAAATCTTGTCACAAATTCTTCTCAAAATATGGCTTTCAAGTCAGAATAAGTATTCGTATAGGGTTATTTGTTTCTTTTGATTTTATATATTTATAACTTTCCTTGTGAATTTCGTGGTCTTATAATTAGAAAATAATATTTAAGCTATGAAATATATACACAAGGCTGATTTAAAACGTTTGTTACAACAAATGATTGACACAAATAATTATGATTAACGTTCAATTAACTTTATCTACGTTATCCACATCTCTGATGAACACGTAAGAATTCACCTTTCCTGTTTTTAGAAGTAAATTTAAACCTCATATTTTCAATATATGACTTGGTCAACTGCCCTCAAACAAAACATTGCGTACTTATGTGTAAGCCAGGTCAATCTTTGACTACCTAGTATCCCTGTGTACCTATTGTAATTTAATTTAAAATGAATAGTCCAATATGTATTCTGCGGTAATAATTAAAAATAGAATATAAGATATGTAATTATTTTCTTTTTGATCCTTTGACGCTTGATTTGGATATTTTTTGTGCAAATGAATTCTAACGATGGGAAAACAATCACTATAAACAGTTTGTGCATCTATACAAGGAGTGTTCGAAAACTTTTGCAAGTGCACTTTATACTCGAATACCACGAGGTTTATGTATAGTTCACCACACATCGCTGTATTATGTGTATAAATATAATTGAAATCTGTAAACCGGTTCCTTTGCAATTTAGATTGATTTCAGGTGTATTTAAATACACTGTGTTGAAAATGGTTAGAAAATGGATAGAAATTGCGCTCATATCAGGGGTTATATAAAAGCCCATTGTAAGTTGAGATTGAGCGTCAAAAATATACACGATAAATATACATATATGTGCTGTTTATGGGGATAAAAGGTCATTTTCCACAGTTTATAGGTGGTTGACTTAATTTCGTTCTGGTCACGAATAAGTCAAAGATGTTCCTTACTCAGTTAGACCTAGGTCTGCAGTTACCAATCGAAAATCAATAAAATCAAGTCAATCATTGAGAAAGATGCACGTTTCACTGTCAGATAGCTAGCACAAATTACAAACTTAGGTTAGCATCTGTTCACTTCATTCTGAAGAAAACTCTCAAGGTTAGAAAAATAAGTGCTCGTTGGATCCCCCATTTACCCACTGACGTACAGAAACGTATAAGGGTACAAATGGCTAAGAAACTGCTGAAGAAGTACCCAAAATATCAGAAAAAAAGTACTTGATAGTGTCAGAACGGGTGATGAGACATGGGTCCATTTTTATGATCCCAAGAGGAACGTTGACAACAAGAGAAAAAGGCCCAGTATTGCTAAACGAACACTGACAGCAAAAAAGGTGGTATACCCAATTTTCTTCAGAAATTTGCTATTCCTTAAGGTAGGGGTGTGTCTGGAAGCTTCTATAAGAATGTAGTTCTGGAAAAAAGCGACCAAAATGAGAAAAATACGTCCTAAAACAGGCCTTCAGCATGTCCATTTTTTACATGGTAATGCTCCAGCCCACAAATCAACTGTATTCCAGTTTTTAAGTCGGAAAAGTCTATGTATAACCACACCCTCCATACAACCCAGACCTGGCCCCGTGTGATTTTTCCTCTTTCCAAAATAGAAATAGCACGTATCTTGTAGGAGATATAGGTCCAGAAGATCGCTGGGATCTGCAGTTTACCAGTTTCTGAATAGTGTACCCAACGAGGAGTATGGAAATTGTTTCAAACAGTGGATTCAAAGATTGAAACAGTGTGTTCTAGTTATAGGGGAATATTTTAAGGTAACTAGACAAAATGTTATCAAATTTTGATAAGCGTTACTGAAAAAACAGGACATTTGTAAAAGTTTTCGAACACTCCTCTCACATAATGAATATGAAAAAAGTCTCACAGCGCTATCCGTTTAACTTTTACGCCCCAGATACCGACATTAACCTTTGCGATCAGGCATGGCCCGAACGCTAGATAGAAGAGGCTATAAGTAGCCTGTTTTTCTAGCAGCTCTATGGCACACCAAAACTAGTTTTGAGCAACGCGGTTTTGCTTGATAAACTATCGTACACTAAATACAGCGAGGCTTCCCCGAGTGTAAGTATGTTCCAGCCCACCCACACCAAAATACCCGGGTGTGGTCCCGTCAGCGAAAAGGCACACACTGATTTATATATTTTGGTTTTTAAGACATTTAACCATTATAGCCCGTTAGGGCTATAGGCATCTTGTATGGCCTTTAAATTTAGAATTTAAAATGAAAATAAATGGCGGAAATTGCCATAGAAGAATTCTAGGTATAGCTAGCAAGGTATTAATTGAATCCTTGTAAAAGAACTTAGAATAAATGGATTTAGATATCCGGGTGCGCATATCAGTTTGTCCCCTTGAATGCTAAAATCGAAAAAAGGCTCCTCGTGGATAGGATCTTTGTTTTGTGTTTCAGACCAAAGGTGTCCTCAACCAAAAAGAGGTCTGTCGTTATTGGAGAGGCTTATATTGTTAAGAGAAGGTAAGAAGATAGATTTAAGTAAAGAGAAAATTCAAAATTAACGTTAGGCAGGGTGATGTGTGCTCCAACCAACCAACCGAAGATAAAAGAGAAAGGAAGTTATGTAGCTGTAAAAAATAAAACTAATGCTTATAACTTATCTTAACTTAAAAAATATCAAATTTATATAAAAAGGGGTCAAAATGTTGATAAAGATGATATTTGTTTGCTTTGGATGAATATGGAATATATCTCATTGAGAAGTGATACAATTACGATATTTTCACGAGAGTGTAGGGTGAGTGAGAATATGAAAACTGTGTCACTTTGAGAGGAGATATATTTCATATTCACACAAAACAAACAATTTTTCTATTCATCTTTCGTTGTTTCTATAGTTTTTGCATTAAACTAGTCAGACAATACCAAAAAATGGCGCCAACAAGATTATTAAATGACGTAACCATGACGTCATGGAAATTTGTATACGTTTCACGTTCTACTTTTCTAAATATTTCAATGTACAGATCGGGAACCAAAATTCTTTATCATTCACAGTTTCAACAATTAGATATGTACTATATCTCACTGATATATTTCAGTATTTCATCGAAAATCATAAGATAGATGTATTTACATTTCAATTGTATTCTTTAATCAGTGAATATAATAATACTAACCCAGTTACAACGTCAGCTATTCCAAAAGGTAAGGCATTACATTATGTTTACATCAGAACTTGGCAACCAACTTAAGTTGGGGATTTTCATAAATTAAGTTAATGGTTTTGATCAATGACGGTAACAATATATAAGGAAACATTGAAGTGAACGTTTCTACGGAAAACATCTTCACAAATTTAATGTCATTCAGCTGCAAATCGACAACAAAAAGACAATCATTTCATTACTTATGTTCCCTTTAAGAAAGAAAACACAAAGTACGAGAAATATAAGGCTTGAATTGCAAATAATGATGGCAATTCAATAGCGCTGTTCAAAGTTGACGTTGAGATTGTTCATACATCAATGTACGATAATAATTTGCAATAACAGTACCATCCTAAGATACTGTAGAGCTGTTACTTATGACTTGAATGAACAGGGTTGAGTCTTTACCTTTGTATTTTGTTGTTAAGCACAGTTACCGTCATGCCAGCCTTTTCCAATGTAGCTTTGATATCCACAAAGACGCTTGGGGCAACTAAAATGTCCGTGGGCTTGCCAATGCGGGGGCTCGTCCAAAAATCAATCTAAATGTAAAGGGATGTATCGATAGATAAACACATTTTTTCCCCTTTTTCTTCACCATTATTATCAACATCATTATTTTATCCTTCTTCTCTTTCATCATCATCATCATCATCATCATCATCATCATTATCTACCTGAATTGTAAAAATGTCATACTCTGTAGTGTAGGTTCGTCCATCCGATCCCGAGACGAACAATTACTTCTGAATCGTTACTGCCTCATGTGCTAAACGTCAATGCAACATCACCCCACCCCCACCCCCCCCCCCCCCCCCCCCAAAAAAAAAAAAAAAAAAAACAACAACAAGAGGGCCATGATGGCCCTGAATCGCTCACCTGATTATAAATGAGCAACATATGTTGTTTTTTTCATAATGACCTACTTTTTGACCCCACATGACCCAACTTCGAACTTGTCCAAGATTTTATGAAAACAGACATTCCGACCAAGTTTCATAAAGATATGACCAAAAATGTGACCTCTAGAGTGTTAACAAGGTTTTTCTAAGATTCGACCTCATGACCTATTTTTTGACCCCACATGACCCAAATTCGAACTTGTCCAATATTTTAAGGAGAAAAACATTCTGACCAAGTTTCATGAAGATTGGGCGAAAAATGTGGCCTCTAAAGCGTTAACAAGGTTTTTTTATATATATAAGATTTGACCTCGTGACCTACTTTTTGACCCCACATGATCCTATTTCGAACTTGTCCAAGATTTTATGGAGAAAAACATTCTAACCAAGTTTCATGAAGATTGACCTAAAAATATGGCCTCTAGAGTGTTAACAAGCCAAATTGTTGACGACGCACGACGCACGCCGGACGAAGGGCGTTGTGCTCAGGTGAGCTAAAAAAAGACACCAAACACCCACCTTAGATACGCACAAATCATTATAAACAGGTACCTCACTGATCAGTCGAAAATCCTAATATTGATAACTGTCTTGCATTCCAGTCCTGCAATCCTTGATCAGAAGTAATCAGTGCATTACAGATTATGAATGCTTAAACTGTAAAATCTAGTATAATTCTAGTTGTTTTAAACACTTATTGTATTCTAAAACTAATATGTAATACAATAAAATGTCGACAGACTGAGGAGCTATTGTCCGAATATATGTCAAATCCGAGATTCATTCCTGGTCCATGCAAGAACTAAATTTATTCTATTCCCTTAATTTTCCGAGCCTCACAAAATTTCGAGAATTTTATTTCCCACCCATGACATTCGCCTTCATTTTTTAAAATTATTGGAGTTTTATTGTATTATCTATTGGTAGCGTAGCGTTGTCTTTAAAAGATAGGTCATCAAGCCTCGATCACAAGTTTTTTTATGCATTATATAGACTGCAAGAGAAATCATTGAAACATTTTAAAAACAGATACTTTGACACAGTCTATACAAAGTTTACGGGTAAAACTGCATTGTAGAAAAACGAAACTAGGGTAATTATGATTGACAACACAATTTACAATGAGGGTAATATCATTATATATGCGAAATGCTGTTCAAATCCCATCTGCACAGATTATTCCAATGATAATATAAGTCGCTGTGTTGTCCCTTTATTCTTTTTCTGACGCCGGATGACATAAAATACCGCACTCTTATTAAAAGAAATCACTTGAGATTCTTTGAAATAATACAAAAAATAATAAAAATCTTTTTTAAGATATTGAAATAAGAACCGATTTACATTGAGAATAGCAAATCCTACGCAGCTTTTACCTTCACTTATAATGAGAAAGTGAGCATGCAACGGGAGAATATGGGGTGAATTAAATCCTATGCAGTAGTTGCCTCCCTTAATAGTCGAGCAAGAGGATCACTGTGAAAGAATATTGGCTAAATGAAATCGTGGTTGACGCTCTTACCACACGTGCAACGGGACCGATCTTTATTGAACTGATATATTAATAACATGACCACATTTTTTTTCAGTGACTATATGATTATACTTTACCGTACAATTTCTGTATCATCATGTGTATGATTTTATTTTACCAAGTCAATGTGGTCCACCAGATCTCGTAGGACTTTCAGCTGAGTAGTTGATTGAGCCATTACCCCGATAAGCTCGTATCTAAAGGATGGAAAGATATGATAAAACATCTAACATTTTCAGATATAAAGAATGGATTCTCCTTGAGGTACTTTTGTATTCAGAGTTTCATGTTTGTTGCAATCCTTTTCGCAAACCAACTAATACTATAGTAGAATAGCATCGTCGTTGTTTTAGATTAAATGTAATTATCTATATTGTATAAGGCCAAATCATGCATTACAAAACAAAACTGGTGAAATACAATACAATAATGCGTAGTTTATTTATTAAAGCTTACAAAGCTGATTTGAATTTTCGGCACTGTTTTGAGGTAGCTGCAATTTGTGCTTTGTCAGATACCGACGATATATTGATGTGTGTTTGTTTGTTTGGGTTTAACATCCAACCGACAACATTTGACCAATTTGGGCACTTTTGTCTACTTGAGTCTGATGTAGTGCTAATTAATTGCGAAAGTCAAGTGACATTACACTTCACTAAGTCACCTCTTGACACCGGGTCAATCAGTCCTGACACTATAAAAAAGAACGGGAATTGTAATGATAAAATCTGTACTTTCCATTGCCATTGAGAATATGAATTCTCATTAATTGTACAGACTTAAAAGAATTGAATAGGATGTTATTGTTGTGTTGGACTTCGCTGCTACAACAGTATTTTGGCCATATACTGACGTCCAGCTAAAGATACCGAGTGCACAGAGTCACATGACTAAAACCTCCGACCCATCACCACCCAACTTGGAGGCTTCCTCACACATGGATCATCCAAGGAACCCTGTCGGGGCCTATTTGGGTAAGGGAATAAGTTAACATAGGTCTGCGACTTAAACCTCTCGGCCACGGATGTCCCACTTAATTAGAAATTACTGTAAATATAACACGGATGAAACATTGCAATCGCAAGAAGCCTACTGTGCATTACAATACAAACGCTGACCTAATCTGCATTCAGATACGAGTGACAACACCTGGTCGTCACAGCGACCAGATAATTAAACTGTCCCTTGATTTAGGTTATCGGACGCTTTATTGATTCGAATTTTTACCAATAGTCCTTTGTTTTCACAAATTAAGGCAAATTAAGTTGAGGATTTCATATTATTTACATCCTTCTATTATGCTTAGCCAAGAAAATTTTTAGCCCCGCCTTTTTAGCTCACCTGAGCATAGCTCAGGGTGAGCTTTTGGGATACTTGATTGTCCGTCGGCCGTCGTCCGTCGTCCGTCGTCCGTCAACAATTTGATGTTTACACTCTAGAGGCCACAATTTTGATCCAATCTTCCTCAAACTTGGTCAGAATGTTTGTCTTGATGATATCTTGAACCCTTTCGAAAATGGGTCAGGTTGGATCAAAAAGTAGGTCAGTAGGTCAAATCTTAGAAAAATCTTGTAGTCCGTCAACAATTTTGATGTTTACACACTAGAGGCCACAATTTTGATCCAATCTTCCTCAAACTTGGTCAGAATGTTAGTCTTGATGATATCTTGAACCCTTTCGAAAATGGGTCAGGTCGGATCAAAAAGTAGGTCAGTAGGTCAAATCTGAGAAAAATCTTGTTTACACACTAGAGGCCACAATTTTGATCCAATCTTCCTCAAACTTGGTCAGAATGTTTGTCTTGATGATATCTTGAACCCTTTCGAAAATGGGTCAGGTTGGATCAAAAAGTAGGTCAGTAGGTCAAATCTTAGAAAAATCTTGTTTACACACTAGAGGCCACAATTTTGATTCAATCTTCCTCAAACTTGGTCAGAATGTTTGTCTTGATGATATCTTGAACCCTTTCGAAAATGGGTCAGGTTGGATCAAAAAGTAGGTCAGTAGGTCAAATCTTAGAAAAATCTTGTTTACACACTAGAGGCCACAATTTTGATTCAATCTTCCTCAAACTTGGTCAGAATGTTTGTCTTGATGATATCTTGAACCCTTTCGAAAATGGGTCAGGTTGGATCAAAAAGTAGGTCAGTAGGTCAAATCTTAGAAAAATCTTGTTTACACACTAGAGGCTACAATTTTAATCCAATCTTCCTCAAACTTGGTCAGAATGTTTGTCTTGATGATATCTTGAACCCTTTCGAAAATGGCTGGGTTGGATCAAAAAGTAGGTCAATAGGTCAAATCTTAGAAAAATCTTGTTTACACACTAAAGGCCACAGTTTTGATGCAATCTTCCTCAAACTTGGTCAGATTGTTTGTCATGATGATATCTCGAACCAGTTTGAAAATGGGTGGGGCTGGATAGAAATGTAGGTCAGTAGGTCAAATCTTAGAAAAATCTTGTTTATACTCTGAGGGCAACATTTTTGGTCCAATCATCCTCAAACTTTGGCAGAATGTTTGTCATGATGATATCTTTTGTGGATGGGGTCAGAAAATTCCTGAACATTGTTTCACCTCATCATCTTAATTCTAAAGCAATCTGTTTTGTACAGGCAATGAATGATACTTTTCTCAGGTGAGCGATCTAGGGCCATCTTGGCCCTCTTGTCTATTTAAGGTTAGTTAAACCACTCACAAACAGTATTACAACCAAAGCTATGTGTTGTCCGAGTCATCTCAACAACAGACTATTTCTATACCAGTAAAGCTATTTGATCATTAAAAACATCTGTTTTTACTGGAAAGATGTCATTTATAGATGCCATAGGCGAACACTGTTATATGGCAAGCCAATAACGTTAGTATCATCAAGTATGACGTTATCAGCGACTTTCTCCGAGAATCGATTGATTTTTATTTTAATAATATTTTTTTTATAAATTGCACGTGGATAATCAACCTGAAATCAACCTGAAAAATTTAAGTCATTCTCAAAATTGATGACAAAATTTGTATACACAACTTTTTAATTTTCATGCTTCTTATTATATCATCACAAACGAGCTTTATAATTCGGAGGCTTCCGGAGACAGCCGAAGCAACACGATTTCAATAATACTCTCAGCCATGATACAAACAACTAAAAATGGGTTACAGGTAATGAATTTATATTTGAATAACATGTCCTAAAATCAATAGGACCGCTCACATTGCTAAGGAATTCATATCTGCATGAAGTTCTTTCACATGGCATAGACATCGGTTATACCTACCCCGTGTAGTCTTTTTTCCCAGCTTCCACAACTTGCAGTAGAACGAAGAACACAAGGACCCGGGAGACAAGAGCCCGTATGTTGTCAGATCTTGACGTCACCATCTTTCACTAGATTGGAAAGACACAATCACAGTTGTACGGTGATCTCGCGCTCAGATTTGGTTTTATTTTCTGTATGAAGTTTAATTACTTGGACACAGACAAAATATAATGATTTATGTATTAATATGAAAAATGTTACCTCAACCTTAAAGCAGATAAGTTCAGATTAATCTATTTGACATCGTTAAGGAATTATGAGTGAAATGGCAAATCGGCCAAATCGACCAAATCCGACTTTTTGCTGTCGAATGCAAAGTAAGTGCTTTAGCAGTGTTCAAGACCAGGCTTGATGACTCACTTTATCATATTTATTGGTTTTTCTCGGATGTAATATCATACACAGAGACAGTAACAGGAATGATGGTGGAGTGTGCCTCTACATTCGACAATGCATTGCTTTTCAGAAAATCTAGAAATACAAAGTGGTACAACTGAAGCAGTGTGGGCAGAGAATCAAACCAATTTTGATTTGCTGTTGTTACATACCTCAAGATCTGAGTGATTTTATTGAAGAATCTGGAAACATTTTGTACAGTATGGACAAGTGCTATGTTGACAGTCTAACTCGAAATGCTGACACCACTCAATCTTTATTAGACCATGCTTTTGTTTGTCATTATGATGAAATATCTCTGTCTGGCACTTAAGTGATAATTTTACGATCTGTTTTACTAGGAAGATAACAAGAGGCAAATAACACTAAATCAAAATTGTTAATGTTAGATGCACGAAAAACTATAATGTAAAAGACTTTATCACACAGTTGAAACATATGGATTGTTATCAATATTAAACTGTTGAATCCACACAACAGTCTTGGCTATTTTTCAAGGACAATTTTAGCCATAGCTCTAATTAAAGAAGTACGCTTAAAACAACTCACTGAGCCATGGATGGATTCCAATATTTCAAGTTTGATTAGAAGTAAATATCTCTATAATTATATGTATAAAAACAAGAAAACTTGTAGAAAACATTTTCATAAACATTTTGTTCTTATAGAAATAAAGAACAAAGAGCTGTTAAAAAGGCAACAGCAAACTATACTTCTTAATATTTGAAAGATAATAGAAACGGCCTTTAATCCCTCTGCTCTCAATTAAAGACGTTAGGTTATTGTTATAACAGCGAGTCGCCTCCAAAAGATGTTCTTAAGATAATTGTTTTGAAGCTGATAATTTTAACCATTTCCTTACTACCGTAACTTCTGTTTTGGTAGACAAGTTCCCTACAGCTCCAAGTATTTTTTAATGTAATGGTTGCTTTTAAAGATTTTTATAATAGTAGAAATCCAGAGTCGAAAAGTTTTAAGCTTCATATAGTGTCATATGGAGTATTTTATTAACAAGGAATTATGTAACTGAAATTGTTCTAAAGGATATTCTTGCTAGAATATTTTAAGGATTCATCATCAATTATCAAAAGCCATGTTACTTCTATAATCAATAACTCTTTCTAAAATAACGTTGTTCCAAATGACCTGAAAAGATCAAATATTTTATTTCCCAGTCAATCTTCAAAAAACGCAAGTTTAGCAGCCTTCTGAATATTGCAGTGGCATGGTTTCTACGTTTATGAATATGGTTTTGAAAGTTAGATGTCTAGATTGAACATGTATATGATGTTTGCACATACCCTGTATGATAAGTATAATATCAACACATTGGGCATACCATTAGTTTTCCCCATCATGGGTAATTTCGGTATTTTCATGTAGGCTTATTTTTTCAATTCCAATAATTTTAAGCTATTTTTCTAATAAAAACGCGTCTATTTTTGTAATACATGTTGGTAAACTATTTCGACTTAGGTTTTTAATTTAGCATGGCAAATTCATTCTTCATGTTAACAAAGGGTTCCTATTTTACGTGCTCATGGTTAGCTTTTGTGATCACCCTGTTTCCGCCGTCTGTCGCCAACAATTTGCTTTAAACGACATCTCCTCTGAAACCACTGGACAGAATTTGATTCAACTTGGCAGGGATGATTCTTGGGTGGTCCGCCACAACAGTTGCTAACATAAACTTGATTTATATAGACATCTGACTGTCATGGCCATTAAAAGAAAAAGATTTTTTTCTATGCCGACTGAGTCTGTTAATTTGTTCTGTGTTCAACTGAGTCACATCATCCATCAGACGATATCCTGCTTGCTTACATCACTGCAGACTGATATACTTATTTTTTAATTTGATTAGACCTGGTTTTAGTAGATCGCTCTTCCCCTGCATGCGAAGAAAATCCATAATTGAATCTTTCCTGATATCTACATTTGTTTTCATTCCTTATATTTGCTTCCTATTTGCTAAGAAGAAGTTTTCCTACCGTTAGGCCTTCAATCTGATAATTACTGAGTGATAATTCTCCAGCAACAGAGTCAGCTACTTTAGTAAAATGTCCTTTTCATGTCTCGATACAATGTAAGGAAGTTGCCCTAAACTTGAATGGTGTAGCTGCATATGCTTTGTTAGACTTACCGATATTCTTTCCAGTTTTTTGAGGTCATTTTGTTGAATGATTGGTGATACTTTTCTTGAAAATGGTGCAAGGTCAGAAATCAAAGTCGTGTTATTTTCTTTTCACTGTGTGATTTCCCATGCCCATGCCCCTGCAATTTTAGCCTAAAGGGATACAATATAATCTCAAATAACAGTATGTGTTAAGGAAAGTTATAAAAAAAAGTGCCTGTGTACCTTTGGGTACATTAAATATGATCTTCTATATCACAACAATATTGTCACTATTGATCCATTTTTCATTGCAACATTTTTTCAAATTTTTCACATATTGTGAAGTAATCCCATACCCAATCCATTTTTTAATATCGAAGATTTATATTACATGTATTGATATTAATGCAATAGAATCAAAGAGTATTTTTTCACAAATCTCACTTGGCTAATATTGGACTATTTTGGTTTCCAATTATTTATTCATTTTGGTTATCTACATTTTGTTACCCGTACACAAAATCATTTTATAGCATGTTTAATGTCTATATATCTTTTTTAATTGAAAAATAATCTAAATATGTTGTATTGCATATTTTGAAGAAAAAAAAACCTTTTACTGTTAACAGGCGCTAATTCCACGAACAATATTTAGCGCTAAGTAATATTTTATTACTTTGGGAAATATATCTAAATTTTCTTTTCATGCAAAGGCCAAATATTTAATTTCCCAATTTTTTATTTTATAAGTATGGTAATTATATATGCCATCTAAGTCATGAACTTGAATACTTTGCAAACAGAAATGACACAAAATGTGTTTAAATAGTTTTCGATCTGAGCAAAAATTAAGTTATTTATTTACTTGGCGCTATTTATTGATTTCGAGAAACATGATCTATCCCACTGGACGAAATAGTGCCCAAACAAAACAGAACAAAAAATAACCATTTCTTCGATGAATTCAATCGGGAGAAATCTCTTTTGAGTTTGAGTACTACAATATTATAAACAAACTATTTTGCTTGAAACATGATAGCTGAAGTAAAATCAAGAGTATGTAAAACAGTAAACATATGACTTTAAAAGCATAAATAATTAAAATGCAAAAATGATTCAAAGCGTAATGATAAGTATCTCCTGTTTTATGATATTCTGCAAATTTGGGCATCCTGGCCATTGATTTTGCTCTCTTGCAAACTTAAGAGGATCTTCATCAGTGTTAACGCCCCATGTTCCTCTAATGACCTTGAATAAAGCCCGTACATAAATATCCAATATTTCAGTAGTAATTAAATCTGATAGTTTAAGAAAGAAAGAAATCCAACCACTTGATCGTTTATCAATGGATCATTGATGGGTTTTTACTGTTCAACAATACATCTTTCTGTATGAGGTCACATATAATTTGAAATTTATATATTGAAAAAGTTGCAATGCGAGTATTTTATTAATTTAATCAAAATAACCGGGTCGACTCTCAAATATATCTTATGGCACAACCAGGGAATAAGGAACACTGCAGCCTTAGATCCCAAACATGAATTTGTGCTTATTTCAAAATCCGCTACAAGCTATGTTTCCCCCAAACCACTAAATTCCTAAATAGAAGATATAAGCCAATAACAATAGGATTACCTTGTTTAATTTCTGTTTATACATACAAAATGTTTAATGTTGTGTGCTTTAAATAAATAACATATAAATAAACACCCACCCCCTCTTTCTCAGTAATGATTATTAAATGCTGAGAATGAAGGCTTCAGTTCCACAATGTCATCGAATTTAAGTTCGCCTCGAGAGAAAAAAAGGTAAGTAACTGTTTGCAATATTTGTTTCGATTAGAAACATGGCCTTTTATATGCGTTTTTGTGATACTTTGTGAGTATTATAGTACGTTTGTGCCTGTTGTTAAATGCAACCGTTTCTGAGAACACTTCATGATGTTAAATCAACCAAAAATACGTTTGGCTTTTAGTAAATTAATATTTGTTTTTGTATATTGTAAAAATAGGCTACATACACTTGAGTATCAATGTGTGATAGACATAGGTTTTACAATATTGTATTTAGTGAATGTGGGATATGAATGACTTTCAGTTCTTTGTTAGCGTTAACTTAAACGTTACAAATTTAAAACAACAACAACAAAACAGATTGATATATGCTATCATTTAAAGGTGTATGTTTATATACATATACAAGTGATCGTTCTAAAGATAGTTAATTGCATCTTTTAACAATATTGATCACAGCATATACACTACGATGTAAACAACATCTGTTGCTTCCCAGAATACAAATTATGTACTTCATATCGCAGGTGACTTGTGTTGCAAACAAGACATCAAGACACAAGATTATATTATACCATTCTTAGAAAGGAGATACGTTGGTATAACATTTAACACTTTTAAAGTTTTAAAAATCATGTTTTAACCTTATGTGCGCAAGCAATATGTGTATCACATCTTCTTGACCCATGGATATGTGTATGTTTGTGTAACATTTAGATTTAAAACCGAAATCAATTAATTGCAGAGATTTTTCTTTAACTTTGCATGATAAAAGAGAATCACACTAGAAATAAATTTAGAAATAATTGGGGATCCCCTTTCTACTTTTTGAGGTATCTGCCCCTGAAAGCGAGTTTATGCTATATTCTGTTATTTTCAAGCAGATAACTTAAAGTCAGCCTTAATATTAATACTTTTTTATGCCCCCCTTCGAAGAAGAGTGGGTATATTGCTTTGCTCATGTCGGTCCGTCGGTCCGTATGTCCGTCGGTCCGTCGGTCTGTCGGTAGACCAGACCTTGTCCGAGTGATAACTTAAGTTCTATTGACCTTTAAGTCTCAAACTTCATGTGGTTGTTGCTCATGATTAGTAGATGACCCCTATTGATTTTGGTGTCATCACCTCAAAGGTCGTGGTCACATGTTCTATTTGACCTTTAAGTCTCAAACTTCATGTGGTTGTTGCTCATGATTATTAGATGACCCCTGTTGATTTTGGTGTTATTACCTCAAAGGTCAAGGTCACAAGGTCATATGTTGTGTATGTATAATACCAGACCTTGTCCGAGTGATAACTTAAGTTCTATTTGACCTTTAAGTCTAAAACTTCATGTGGTTGTTGCTCACGATTAGTAATTGACCCCCATTGATTTTGGTGTTATTACCTCAAAGGTCAAGGTCACAAGGTCATATGTTGTGTATGTATATACCAGACCTTGTCCGAGTGATAACTTAAGTTCTATTGACCTTTAAGTCTCAAACTTCTTGTGGTTGTTGCCACGATTAATGATTTTGGTGTATTACCTCAAAGGTCAAGGTCACAAGGTCACATGTTGTGTATGTATAATACCAGACCTTGTCCGAGTGATAACTTTAAGTTCTATTTGACCTTTAAGTCTCAAACTTCATGTGGTTGTTGCTTATGATTAGTAGATGACCCCTATCAATTTTGGTGTCAATACCTCAAAGGTCAAGGTCACAAGGTTGCATTTGTATATATGTTTGATGACTTGGCTTTGTCCAAATAAAATTTTAGTCCTATTTCAGACTATATGTGGTTGTTCCTTATAATGAGTAGATGACCTCTATTGATTTGGGTGTCAACATCCAAAGGTCAAGTTCACAATGTCACATGTTGATATATTTTCATTATATAAATGTCTTGCCCAAGTGATAACTTCTATTTTATTTTTACTCTTAAGGTCCTAACCCCATGTAGTTGTTGCTTATAAATGTAGAAAACCCTGTTTTCAAATTAATAAGTTGGATTCTTATAAATATTTTGAACGATTTAAGCACTGTCTGACTAATAACTCAAAATCTCATTGTGTCTGGTTTTATTTCAGTAAATGTTTAGTTCCACATTTTAGCACATTATATTTTCACTCAAATTTTTGAAGTTTGAGAATTTTTGGTTACAAGCCAACATTATGAAGGCAAACTCCTTGCATGTAATATAGCTATATACATATTATGTTTAAATTTTTTTATTTCATATTATTGTTTGAAATTTCATTTTCTGCCATTATGCTAAATTGTTACTATGTTTCAGCGTAGATATAACTGCGTTTTTCTTGAAAAAAAAGGAGAACATTTCTAAATATTCGTTTACACGACTATAGTATAAAATTCGTTGCTTAGGATTCAGAAAATAAAGTACCAAACATCGCGTTGAAATCAAATGAGGTATTGCTAGCCATAGTATTGAGTAGTCTGTCCTTGAATTTTCTGAAATATTTTTTAAAAATCAAAAATACTTATGTTTACCATACGTATATGAATCTCTACACATTAATATTAAAAATGATGATTAAATTCGATATCACAAGTATCTCAAGTATCTCTTTGGTATTATATTTCATGTTTTCAGTTGGTGTTCATAAATCCAATCCCATGTTCATCTACCGACCGTTTGTTTATACATATTCAATATTTCAAAAGTAATTTATTTAGATTTATTCAGATAGATCTAGACAAGAAAAACAACCCCTCGGTTGTTTTCCGATGAATAATTAATCCACTGATGCGTTCGAAAATAATCGGAATATTAATTGTATTTCTAAATATTTGTGTGAGATCACATATCGGTTCATCAGTTCATATCTTTTGCAAAGTTTGCAGCTAGTAACATTACCAATACCACATGGAAACACATGATAAAACAATAAATATAACTAAAAGATACATGTGTTTCGAAATTTTCACCGGAAGTTTAGTTTCCTACAGTCATCCTACATGGATGATCTTTAACCTATGTGAGCTGTTGTTATAGCAAACGGAAAAAAGGTTGTCGATTCCTGAAAGTATTGAATGGGGAAACAATGAAAATGCTGCTTGGAATACTCTAGTTGGATCTCACCAAAGAATCTTCGGAAATTGGTAGAAAGTAAAGGAATTTAGTAAGAGAGATTTTTTTAAGAGACGCATGCGCACTCCGTATATACTCGCTAATACTCTTCAGCTTTTATTCTAAAATCGTTTAATTAAGTAAGTTGTTAGCTGATTGCATTTACTTCACTTCAAGCACTGGCCGAACTAGAAAGTAAAGCCTCTAAGAATGACCTTTGACATGGCAAGGCGAGGACGCGTTTTCAAGAGTGGAAATGAAACACTGAAAGTTAACCTATCTCTTCGCTTTTTTCAGAGCATTCTATGATAAAAGTGCTCTATAATAAAATATTGGTATAGTTTAACGCAAGATATGGACAAAAAAAATCATTTCAGCAATGGAGCAGGAGAGTTTCATCCTTATATGAACGCTTCGCAGCACATATCAACATTGATAAGGGTCACTATGACATAAATGACCATCTTAATTCCCCATTTACAGAAGCTGAAATGAATAAATGCATACATGGGATAAAATAATAAATCTCAATGAATAGACACTGTCTTAAATGAATATACACAAAACATAATGTTACGCATTTATATCAGACTATTTAAGATATTTTTAAATACTGGACATGTTCAATTAAAGTAGTCTAAAGGAATTTTAATACCACCGATTAAACAAAAGGGATTGTAAAGATCCAGGCAATTTTAGGCCTATCACTCTACTATCCTGTGTTAGAAAGCTTTTCACATGTGTTTTGAATGAAATGTTTAAAAATTTCTTGGAAGCAAAATGAAATATTATGCGTCAGTCAAGCGAAATGAAAACAACATTCTCAAATGTAGATCATACTTTTACTTTATCTTCTATCATAGATATTTTAAGATGCAATAAACTCTTACTTTTTTGCTATTTTATAGGTTTTAGAAGAGAATTTGATTCGGTCGGTTTGGAAATATGGTCTATGAAAAAAAAAAAAAAACATGACAGAGATTTTTTTAAAACGTGATTTATAACAATTAACATCTTCCATCGATTATTCCAAAATTGCTCATTCTATTATTTTCGTTGTTTGTCAATGTTATTGATCTGGAAACAGAATTAAAGAACAAATAATGTTTTGGCTAGATTAATTCAATAACAACAGTTTTTCTACGGTTCAAACTTAAATTCTTCTCTATGCAGATGATGCAGTTCTGATATCTGAAACCCAAACTTACTTAAAAAAATGTATGACTGACTTTATAACATAGTGCAATGAAGGAAAATTAAATGTGAATTTAAATAATACTAGGTGAAAATCTTTGGAATATGAAATCTGAATCAATATAATCTTAAAATATGTGATGCTTATTTAGAAAAAAATGACCATTATAAATACCTAGGTATATATTTCTCCAGATTTTGAAGTTCATTAGTACAAAAACACACATTACAGGAGAAGCGACAAAACGTTTACATTATTTATATTCATGAAGCACTATTTCAACATTGCCAATTTACCTGATTTTGAAATCATTTGACTTAATTAACATACTCTTGTGAGACCTGTGATGGATATGATACTCATGAAATGCTTTAAAGACCTCATTACATGTTTTTAAGATATATTACCAAATTAAAGGTACATTATATTACGTATTGATTCAATTTTCATGTAAAAGAAAACATAATTTAAGAACATTGACAAATTGTAGACTCACACAAATGGTCTATAATGTGTGATTATCTGCTGTGAAATAACAATTACACGCATTGAAAATGTTGATCAAATTTTGCTATTTAGTATTTTGGATGGATGTCAAAAATATTCTCATTGTTTACATTTTTCATTTGCAGGTATTCCCGAAGACAGTCTGTAATCGGAAATAATTGAATTTGAAAAAATCGTCGTCGAATCACAATTTGTTTATCTGCTACGTCTTCAATTTGTGTACTCGTGATTTGCTAACGGAGACATACGGAATGTATGACGAAATATGCGGAATATGCAAATTAGTTATTATTGTAAACAATTGAATGTTCTTAAATAAAAGACTTCTTCATGTTTGTGCATTGGAGTAGCGTGGTCGTCAACGAGTGTGTATACAGATTGCATCCCGTAACAAATCTGTAACAAACACTTAGCTTTTCTAACCGGAAAATATCCACTGCTTTTGGAAGCATAATGGGCCTTTAAGAAAATCTACACCTGCATATCCTTTATGTATGTGTTTTAATGGGTGAATTAGGCACATCCGTTAGGAATAGGTAACTATTAAAATCAGAACGAGTCGTTTTGGTATAATCTTCTTACAGGTAATCAAGATAAATCTTATCAAATCATGTTATCTTTCTCCATTTTCAACTCATAATGGGTAACTCAACCCATGCTATCCAAAATGCTACAGGTTAATGTAGCACTCTTTGTCAACCCAAACAATTCAGCATAAAATTAAAGTCATTAACAGAATAATATAAATAAAAATTGGACACAGCTCATGACAATCATCATCGATTAAATCTAGATAAGTATAAAACTGCTTTAACATTTCTAAGGGTATATTCTCGTAGTTTAGAAGTGAAAACAGGTTGATAGCACAAAGCCTTAGTTATATCCATTGATGGTAGATAATGCAATTTTTGAAGCAGGTCAAAAGATGAATTTCACTTCATACCAGAATGGCCATTATACACCTATACAAGAGAGAAATGCATTTCAAATATTTTTGGAGAAATCATAACATGCCTAAATGCATTGTGTTATTGACATCACAAAGTAAATATATATTCAGAAATCTGGAAAAAGGGAAGAAAATAGAACTATGATGTGACCTAGTTTTACATTGTCAAATAATCATGTTTGTTGTTTATTGAATGTACGTATACCGGGACTGCTAAACTAAGTCTTTCGTTTAGGCTTAGTTTACAATAGCTTGCCCGGTATATGTGTTTTTGTTCATCAAATATTTTAACAGTCAACTGCATTATGTAAGATTAATGTGCAAGTGTGATTATTTATTTCTTGTATTATTGTATTTGCCAGACATTTTTAGTACACAAATGGCATGTTCCTTATATACAAATGGGCCTTTGGCCTACATTTTATACGAAATAAAATATCAAACGTTCAACTAAACACTCACTTATTAAATATTCCATAATGTTGGACATGTATTTTTAGATACTAGTAAAAAGGACATTCTTAATTTTGTTAAATTAGAACAGGGAATCACTATCTGTTAATTCAAGCTGGACGCTGGGAGAGAATACAAATTAATGAAATAAAAAAAAAAGATGAGAAATAAGATGATACATGAAATGAGTCATCTCGTACTTATTTTTCTTTCTCCTCACACATAAGAAAACAACTCATTCTAAAATATTATTTTAACAACCCGAATGTTCTAAAGTATAAAACTGCTAACAATGTTCGAAGTTGATTAAGTGACTTATGTAAATTTGCGAAAATTGTACTAGAAATGTTAACCCCACATGTACGTAGTTTACTACAAAGAACAGCAACTTTAAACACATCTTATGCAAAAAATGAGCTCAACTGAGACTTACATTTGTGACAAAAGTATAATTTACATGCATGGCTGTATGAATTTAAATCCACTTATACCTGGGTTTCAAACTTAACATATACAAGACACGATTTCTATGTTTATATATATATTAATTGTATATATTATATTAATATGAAGAAATATAACAAGAATGATATAGTCTGCTGTAGTCTGTTTTCTTTAAATGACATTTTGGATTCCCAAATCTAACCTAGGTCAAGTCTTCGAAATTTGATTAATGAAATATATTCTTTTTTTAATCATATATTGTTTGTAAACGATTCGATATAAAAAACTCTGTTTTGTCTAATGAATCGTGTACTTTGTATACTCATATACTCTTTGTAAACAATTCGAGACCAATAAAAGCTCTGTTCTGATATTTTACAGCGCATATCTTCACAACAGTTTACGGTTTAAAATAAAATGGTTAAAAATGAATCAACTTACGTGCTATACAATCGTATCCGTTCACCGCGAGTGTACAAGGAGTTTTTACACCTCTATGTTTGAAAAATAACAACAGATGTTACAGTTGGATCACATGACTTTAAGGACATAGATATAAACACATATGTTTGTCGATTATATATTTTTATGGAGATCAAGTCACATTATGCTATTCTAACAATATTTCAGAGTTTAACGGACAAATTGTTGATTGTATTGTAAATAATACACTATTCGTAATATATATATATAATACAAAATTCGACGTCGACTTGATGTTTGATTTAGATGTGAGAAAAAAAACAAATAGGAAAACTTGTTTAATAGACACGGTAATGAGAACATGTTGTCAATGTGAAAAAATAAAATATATGTAAAATTACTTTTATTTCTCATTAATAAATTTAAAAAGAAATCAGTTATACCTGTCATATCTAGGTGTTAGTTTCCGGTCGCGACATCGTTAAAGTGTGTACTTATTAAAGTAGTTTCAGGACTTGTTGGTCCTTTTTAAGAATTTATTGTGATATCATGTCGCATGTCATGTATCGAAGTGTGGAAGAACTAATCTATTCTCATGTAGACAAAGGTAAGACATCGATGGAAAACATCCTCCTGAATTTTTCCTACGGTCTTAACACAGGATCAATCAAACAAGGTTTAAAGGAAAGTGCGATAAATCGAGCATATATGATAAATATAGAATCCTTGGTGAATTGCAAAGCTCTGAATTTTGAGAGTACATCATTCTATTTTTATTCATGGAAATAAATTGATCCTCCACCTCAATCCATTTTGAACAGCCCCATTGTAGTTCATACACCAATGGACCATCAAAATTATTCGTTTAATACTAAAATGTATTGAAAAGCAAAATATTGATAAACGCTGTTGTTTTTTTCTTAAAGCTTAAATTCGATGCCATTTTGAAATTTGATCATAACATAAATTCGATGTCATTTTGAAATTTGATAATAACATTAGGTCACTTGACGCCTAGTATTAAGTAATAATTCTACAAGATTATTGTGTTTTCTTTCTTTTCTTTAAATAGGAAGAAAATGATTGTCTGTTATGTGCTGTTATATCTTATTCAAAACAACCCCTTCTCTCTCTGTAATAAGTGATTGGTAAACGGTATGCAACAAACATAATTGGTTACCTACGGTTCCATTCTGAGGACAGTTTTGATGTCGGGATATGTTACAGTTAATGCAAGCTTGTAGTAAGCAAATGACAAATTGACATTGAAGACAACCAAAAAGTGTATAATATGGTTATTTATGCAGCGAGTCTAGACATGCGTCAAAGTGGTTCCAAACTTAACTCAGATCTCTGTAGCAGTTCTACTACATGAAGTTGTAAAAGACAGTGGTGAACGTGCAACTGAGGCAGATGAAAATGGAGAAGAAAATGAAACATTATCTAATTAACAGATAATTCGAATGAATTAGTATCGGCCTGGATGGTTCCAGGACTGGTTAGCCAGGTGTCAGGATAATTTGACCGGGTGTGGTATCATGCCACATTCTACGGCGTGATACTGCAGTGTGGCAGTACTATATCTATCTCAAGTAGACATCGTCTCCAAATGACTGAAATGCTGTCGGTGGGACGTTAAACCCAATAAACAAACAAATATACAAACAATTTGTATTAAACTTTACGGATTATGTACTTATTTTTTCGGACGATGTTGCAAAAAAATAATCTTAAACATTAGTAATAAACAGATATTGGTATCATTTATAAAGCAAAAGATACCTTAAAGTCAGTAATTTTTGTGGTTGAATAAAAAAAAAAAGAAAAAAAAAAAATAACCGTCTAACATAACACATCCTCTTAATATACGTATACCGATAAAGTTCTATGACTTGTACGGTAAGCGTAGTAAAGTTGTTAAAATACCGAGAAATACGATTAGATATGATAGAAACTTCAAATACAACTAGCATGTGTATCTGAATAATTTAAACTAATCGAAGCAAGACAAATTAATCTCAACACTCAAAAATACATATGCTATTTCACCTTTGCTCCTTGTACATGTATTCATATTCAGCAGCTGTTCTAGAACAAGATGTAAAGAATGTGCTTTCATTATTACGGACAGGTATCATATTGCATGTACTGCCATATTGATTGAGAAACACGGCTACCTCTTTACCGTTACGTTTCGCTGTATGCACAGGCTATCTTAAAGTGTACATAGATGGAGAAGAATAGATATATGACAAACATTTTCGTCGCTCCGCAGACTTTAAAGCAGCTCGTTCACAGATGATTGGTAGAAATTAGCAAAACCAAGAAAATGTGTCTAAAAGACACTAATACCCCGCCGAGATATGGTAGAGATATATAGAATGAACTATTTGCTTGTATTTTTTTAAGTTTATATAATGATGTACATCTGTACAAAGTTTCATGATGATATGAATTTACCTTTAAAGAAAAATAAGCTTAAACACAGATGTAAAGCTGGGGCAGAATAACCATTTTTACCATGTCACAGCCCTAAAATTATATGAATATTACCGGTAAATAATCAATATTATGATGTACATGTATGTCGAGTTTCAGGAAGATGTGAAATCGTCTTCATAAAAAATAGCTTAAACGCAAATGCAGAACAACCTGTGTTCATCCAACCGTGAAATAAAGGTCACATCGATAATTTGCGAAAATATTAAAAAAGATTTTATCATGATGTAAATGAGTACCTAGTTTCATGAAGATATGATAAACGCAAAGGTTAACCTAAGTCAGAACTAACCTAAGTCAGAACAATCGATTTCATCATGTTCATCCAACCGTGATATATAGGTCACAGCCATGCATCTATATTAATATTAACTAGATCATATCCTGATGTACATGTGTACCTAGTTTCATAAAGATATGAAGTCATCTTAATACAAAAAAAGCTTAAACGCAAAGGTAAACCTGAGGCAGAACAATCAATTTCACAATGTTCATCCAACCTTGAAATATAGGTCACAGCCATAATATTGCATAAATATTCAATAGAATATATCCTGATGTATATGTGTGTCTAGTTTCATAAAGATGTGAAGTCATCTTCAAACAAAGGTAAACCTGAGGAAGAACAATCAATTTTACAACATTCATCCAACCGTTTAAAATTTAGATCACAGCTATAAATTTGATCTAAATTTCACGGGTTAGAAATTTAGATCACAGCTATAAATTTGCATAAATATTAAAAAGGTCATATCATGATGTGTATGTATATCTAGTTTCATAAAAATTAGGAGTCATTTCTATAGAAAAAAAGCTTAATCGCAAAGGTAATCCTGAAGTGTGACGGACAGACGAACGGACGGAGGCACGGACATACGGACGGACGCACAGACCGAAAGTATATAAAAAATATAAAATCTTCAATATATAAAAAATATAAAATCTGCTCTCCCTCGTCAATGTTGATAATGCATTTGTTTCCTGGTAAATAAACCAAGAAACTATAGGTCACATTGCACGGGAAAACATAAACATAACTTAGATGAAATAGTTAAAATATAGAATACAGTATCCCCGACGCGGGTGCTAGTGGTAACACGCGACATGGCGTCTTCACCAGTTCAGGGTAGCGAATTAGTATTGCCTGTGATGGGGAAACCACCAATTTTCTTTTTGCAATCACTGATGGTTGCATTGTTTGACCATGGATCTGTAGATGAGTATTTATAGGCGTTATAGGCACATGTCCTTAAATACAAATTCTTAGTCGAACGAGCTGCTTTTAAGGGAAATATACTTTACTTGTAGGTCACGAAACGGATAACCATAAGCTTTCGAAGAAAATAACCGTTTCCAAATAGGAATGTCTTATGAAATTTCAACGAGAGCAAAACAACAATTTACCGTAAAAAAAAAAACTGTTTGAGATAACATCCGTTAGGGAATTTTTAATTACGAAAAACATTATATTACATTTATAGGGAGGGAACCGTTTTAAGGAATAGAGCACTTTATTACGATATGGTAACATAGCAATAGCTCGAGGAGCAGTATTCGGAATACCAAGCCTTATTCTAAGTGTATTTCTAAGTGTATTTCTTGTCTGATTTAAGAGCTTTACGATTTCCCCTATTCTTTTACTTTTCCTTTCAGTCCTCAAAAGAACTAAATTTACTAAACATCTGGGTTTGTTCCCCGGCCGCGATATAACAAAGTCGTAAAAAATGATACTGATATAGTTCCCTTGCTTGGCGCCTTCTTGCTTGACCCGGTGTCAGGATAATGTGACAGGGTGTGGTATCATGCCACATGTGATACTACGGCGTGATACTGTAGTGTGGCAGCACTATATCTGTCTCAAGTAGACATCGCCTCCAAATAACTGAAATTCTAAAAGTCGAT
The DNA here is from genome assembly GCA_021229015.1 of Solen grandis. Classification (NCBI taxonomy): domain Eukaryota; kingdom Metazoa; phylum Mollusca; class Bivalvia; order Adapedonta; family Solenidae; genus Solen; species Solen grandis. Next base: position 7,826 of record JAIFHC010000314.1, on the reverse strand, counting down.
GACACCGGACCAACCAGTCCTGCAACTACCCATATTTGCTGAGCGCCAAGCAAGGGAGTCTGTACCATTTTTTACGACTTTGGTTAGTCATAACCACCTGCTCCAGAGGACTTAGAGAGTTTTGCTAAGTTTATTTATTACAGATGCCCCCCGGAAATCCGTCTTTTGTAATACATTTTGTAACAAGTAAATTCTGTTTTACATATTGTTATGCCCCAGAGATCTGTGATAGGGGAACATATTGCTTTTGTTATGTCTATTTGTTTTTTTTTAGTTACATCCGGTTGGTTAAAAGACATACCCCTAAATGGACAAAAGTGGGTACAGAGCGGTGATAAAGTTTCTAGTTCTGTAGGGTAAAACTGCTAAACAGGTTGAAGAATGTTACACTGCAGTTTTCCCTTCTGCAACTATCAAAATTTGGATGAAGTAATTCCATAGTGACACAGATATTGTAGAAGCCGACGGCCAACAACCAGTACTGGTCAGCCAAAACAATTCAAATTTTGTTTATTGTCAGAGATATATTATACTAAACAGAAAAACAAATATGACCGGAAAACATTTAGAATATGAACAAATTAGTGATTGAAAAACGCCGTATCACTCTTTATGTAGTAACTAGCATTTCATATAAGTCCATACACAACATACCTTATGACAAACTCCACATGCCCGAGGTAATTGAATGATGGGTCCCGAGAATGCTTTCAGGTGACATAAAGCTTTCAAACGGAGCCTTGCTAACTCGGTACAGTGGCAGTGACCCACTTTTGGGTTGTTACTTGTGATGAAACCTGGATTTATCATTACGACCCAGAGAGTAAACAGGAACGGATGGAATGGAAACACGCAACCTCTCCAAAGACAGAGAAGTTAAAAGCCACCAGATCCACGAAAATGCTTATGGAAACCGTTTTTGGGACAGCAAAAGATTGGTCAACATCCACTACCAGCCCTGCGGAGCCACAAGGAATGGGGAATATTACGCTTATGACTTCAGCAGGTACGCTGCACCATAAAAAACAACAACAAAAAAAAAAACGCTCCGGTAAAATTTACGGCATTTTGCTTCACAAGGACAACTTACCAGTTCACATCTGCCGAGTTACGATGATGCAAGCTGTGCGGGAATGTGGCTACGAACTTCTCCCACACCCATCTTATTACCCAGACCTAGCCCTAACCGACTTCTCCTTTCCCAGGCTGAAAAAAAATCCCTCGGGCCGGGATTTGATGGTGATGATGAAATGAATGCTGCTGTGGAGGGCTGGTTAGGTCACACAGATGTTGACTTCTACTGATCGGGTATCAATTGTGTGTGGAGCGTGGAGATGGAAGGGCACTATGTTGAAAAATAGAGCAGGATAAACTCAGGATAAACTCAGGATAAACTCAACTATCTGGCCCCTATTTGAGGTTCAAACCTTTTGGTATCCTTGTACACACGCAATTTGTCCTACTGTTGTTTTTTTTTAAATTTTATTTCAAAATCAAACAGAATTTATTTTTATGTTAAACATTTGAGTCTTTACTTGGTTTTATGAACACACCTTTATAAAAATAAAACCTTTGGCAAGATGATTAATTTTTCTTCAAGAGACTTATATTAAAAACATTGCGTTTATTCATACGGGGAAAACAATACAAAAACTACCTGGTATGTGAAAACATGAACATATTTTTAAAAAACAATACATTATAATTATGTTCGGTTAATAATTATGCAACGTTATAATTATGTTCTTTTAATAATTATGCAACGCTCTATACCATATTTTGAACGGTTTTGTGACATGTAGAAATAGTCTGTAAGAAATTGATATGATCATGAACAAATATCTTAAGAGGAAACTGCATTTATGCCTCGCATTAAACTACCATTTCCCACCAAACAATGCAAAGTGCTCAGAATGATTTTTTTAGGAGTATTGATTTGCGCCGTGAATATGTTGTCCACATATCGTAATAGGCACACTATTTGGTTTTAACAAAGTTGGTAGTATTGAAAATGCTATATTTGTTTTAAACAGTCTCGTTCAACATAATTTAATACTGTAACCAGACTACCATCTGTGTTTATAGATTTCTGTTTCAAGAAAGAAATGCGTTATGGTTAAAACTTTTTGATATTTGATTAGATGGGAAGTTTTCAGCTATGTTACGATCAATGTATGTTGTTGTGAAGTTATGTGTCAAGCACTGTAAAACTTTATTTGATTTCTTCAATGTTTCTGCCGGCCAAAATAACTCAACAGCATGTTGTTTTCCCTTTTAATCGAGGATTTATAAAACTATATACCAAACCGTGTAGATATTGTGGTAGAAATATTCGAATTGTGCCCCATAATATTTATTTAACGAAGTCCAGACAAATGCGCTCTGTAACTTGTAAGGGTTAGAAGTTAACTCACCCAGAACAAAAGAAAGCATTTAAAGTAATGGATGTTTTATTTTAGAATGTTTAAAAGTTACAAGTTAATTCTAATCTGTCTTTACAATATATTGACACTTTATGAAGTTCAAATTCTAGTCCTGTTTGGGTCTTTTCAAAATCTTAACATCACATTTAAAGAATGCATTTCATATACTGTATAATAGTACTTTGTGTGAGCCAAAAATGCATTGCTTCTGTGTACGCTACTTTGAAGATAGTACCTTTATATATTAATAGATATGTACAAATATTAAATGCTAATTCAAAGTCATCAATTCCGGACTGTTTATAATTATGCGCTTGCCGTGGTGGTATTTGGCGTTATAAAGTGAAATATCCGTTAGATATGTATGGTTTTACTAATGTATGTTTGAACCCGTATAATATGCAAATTTTGTATTTTTCAGCTTTTTTAAATATATTATGACTGATGTGTTTCGCAAAGAATGGTTAATAGATATAGATAACAACAGAGTTCTGATCATTTCGTACACCAATTAAAATCGTTTCTTATGAATATTACTGGTCTAGTATAGTTTCGAAGTAATCTAGACACATACTAAAGTTATGGATTTCAAGTACTACATATTTAATCTGGAGGATACCTCGACAGACTATTTCGTAATGAGTGAATTTGTCTAGTTTGCTCTATAAATACCGATATACAGATGATGCCATTGTATACTTATATATGAAATATGAATGCTTTCATGATATGCGTGATATATAAATAAGAATATACTTTTTAAATAAAACCAAACATGAAAAAATATGTTTTTAAATAACTGAATTCCAAGAATAAGACTATTTTACTTTGTAAACCAGGATTTTCAAGCGAAAGACGAAAAGACTCAATACAGAATTTGTAATATAAAAATGTTATTCCATCTTTGATGTTCTTTAATGGCATTAATGGACTATTATTTACCGTCCTTGTGGCCGATAAGCTAGAGCGTCAGCCTCTAAAGAGGAAGGCCATGGGTTCGGTTCCCGGCCGCGACATATCAAAGCCGTATTAAATGGTACTGGTATAGCTCCCTTGCTGGGCGCGCTGCATAATGGTTGTTTAAGGACTGGTTGGACCGGTGTCAGGATAATGTGACTGGGTGTGGAAGGCCATGTGTGTGTGTTTAGGTGCTTAGATATATTCTTGTTCATGTATGCTTCCTATCGAGGTGTTAAAGCGAAACTATGCTAAGTGCATATAAAAATATAAGCATTTAGCATAGTTTCGCTCTCACCCCACGATATATATTTCATTTTCATACGTCATTTGTTTGAATACTGAATTGTTTGATGACGCACTATATTGTACAAGTCATGTAAAATATAATTGGGAATTTCTAACTGCCTATGAAAACTTCTGACGTAATAAGACGACATATTAGAACTACTTTTTCTCACATGCATTTGGTAATCATCTAAATGAAAATCAAGTTGCAAGAATTTTTGCCCATATTACAAGTCACTCTCAATGTTCATCACCATGCCCGTCATCAGTTCTGTTACTTATCGCATTCAAGTTAATGACTATATCACATCATCACAATACGGTTGGTGTGTACTTGGGCCCTACAACACAAAGGCCATACGAAGGATTCCGGATAGACGGATTTACACGATTGAGAAATTTACTTTGTTCGGCCATTTTTCCCCAAATTTTCCTACTGTCATAAATATAAAGTGACTTCATCAAGTCATTCGTCGTTCTTTATAATCTAAAATGCATAGTTTATATATAATGTTTGATTCTATAAGGTTTTCGAACGAGGAAACGATTTCAAGTCATCTTTTTTTCGTTCTCATATCATTAAAAGTATATTGCCAACTTTTGAAGATACAAAAAGTCACATTTTAGTTTCTTTATGCAAATTTGGCTAAAATTTTCAATAAAAAAGCAGTTTTAGTTAAAAAAACAAATCTGGTGAGGTATGTATTTTTTTTAAATTTTCAGAAAGCATTTATATCAGAGAACTGACTCTAAAAAAATAAAGGAAATCTGTTCGCGTTTATTTTTTCTTTTATTTAGAAAAAAATATATAAAATTTCATAGTTTTGGGATAGTTTTTGTATACATTTGGGTCCCGGCACAAATGAGATTTTATGCCCGTTTTGTATTTTCAATGCATATTTGACAGTATTTTTATCTGTAACTTATGGAATACAATAAAAGATATCATTTTAATATGCTGTTACAGTATTGAAACAATTTTCTTCTTATTTTTAATGCCATGTTTTTTCAACAAACTTTGTATACAAATCGTATACACGTCACGTTCATGCATTTAAAAAGAACTTTAATAAACCTTGTTTAGGATAAAAATACATGTATTTTAAATATCATAAACTATGTTCTTTTTAAAAGCATGCACATGTATACTTTTTATTTAACTTAAAACAGATATGAATAAAAATGATAATTGATCCTGAAAATGCCCCAAGACAAAAGATGAATTCTTATACAAAATTGTTGGGAAGAACTGTGTCAACTACACAAATCTGCAAAACCAACATCTATTTATTATCCGTACAGCATCAATAAACTTTTTGTATTTTAAATGGGTAAAATCGAATCAAATTTATTTGTACTCTGCTTATCGTGTGAAATTGTATTCTGTGCTTGAAACATATAGTTGATCGGTCCCTGTGGCCGAGTGGTTAGAGCATCCGCTCCGGAATCGGGGGTCGTTAGTTTGATCCCCGGCCGCGACATACCAATGTCGTAAAATTGTACTGGTATAGCTCCCTTGCTTGGCGCTAAGCATCTAAGGGTAGTTCCAATCCTGGTTTGCTCGGTGTCAGGATAATGTAACTGGGTGTGGTATCATTCCACCTGTCTATTGCGTGATACTTCAGTGTGGCTGCACTATATCTGTCTCAAGTAGACATCGTCTCCAAATGGCTGAAATACTGTCGGTGAGACGTTAAATCCAATAAACAAACAAATTAATTCAAATCAACGCAGGCTACAGCACAGGTGAAACTAGTAGTATCAACTTATTCAGTATTCATTTTAATAATTTAAAAGTTAATCCTTCCTTTCACTAACAGTAACTAATTTGGGTGAAAAATGAAAACTGTTAGTGAATAATAATTTTGGAGAATAATAAATCTGATTATTACGAGGATTTGACGGCATTTAACTCAATTTGGAATTAACCTGGTTGCTTTGAATTATATTTCTGTCTAATATTCATTTGCCTTGATGATGTGGGCATGTTATTATAACATTCACACACTGATCATTGTTACTTCTTTTCAAAACACTCACCGCGTGGGTTCGAATTCCGGCAGGGTCATTTGGATTTTCATGTGAGGAAGCCTTCCAGCTAGCTTGCGGTAGGTCGGTGGTTCTACCCGGATGTCTCCGTGCATTCGGGGTCTTCCTCCACCTGTAATTAGCTGGACGTCGCTATATGACTGAAATACTGTCAAGGCGACGAAAAACTCAAATAGTCAAGTCAAATAGATTGGAATCTTATCGTCTCATTTAAAAGTCAAATTCAAACAATTGCATATCCTTAAAAGTAATCTGGCAATTACTCATTTTTTCTTTATATGAAACCTATACATATAACAAAACTAGATAAATTTATATAGGTTTTTTTGGGTTTTTTTATTTTACGGCAAAATCATTATTTCATAAAAACAGTCTATTAATCGTCTGCTCATAACATTTACGGGTATTTACATTGCTGTAACACTTCAACATAGTTCAATTAAGTTCCAATTATTGTATGCAAATAAAGTTTATGTAAGCAGTACTTGAAGATTTATGAAGATCTTCTCTGTGTAGATTTGTAATATTCAGTTTCTTTGATGTGTCAAATGTGTTGTGAAACTGGAGTGAAAAAGATTACCTAATGAAGCTATCAAACAATTAAAAAGTTTAAGGTATTCCGTTAGTCATCATTTTGCCCTTTATGTTTAACGATTTTTAAATATAATTGCTTGAACCAATTACCCCTCCCGACCTCCCTTAAGATAACTGATTGGTTACAAAAGAAAAGTGGTAATAAACATGACTGCGGATCTAAATCACGTTGGGATTTTCCATGGCCTGTTTCTACCTAGAACACCATGGAAAGGGATTACATGTAGTTAAAATTGTAAGAACTTGTTCCCCGATCGACATAGTTAGAAAAATAGGCAAAATGAATAAATTAAAACCAGTAAAAATGATTATAAAGGTACATATATGATTTCATTTTTTGGGGGGGAGGGGGGAGCTGCTAATGTATTTTCTCTATATATTTTCTTGCAAGTAAAATGATACTAGGAATTATAACAATGATCTTATGACGTCATACGAAGGCCGAATGGGACCGAAAACATAATTAGATCTGATCTAGGCAATGAAACTGCGATAGACAGATGGCATGATGCCACACCCAGTTACATTTATTTTGTTCCTGGTCCAACAAGTCAAGGAACTATCCCCTTTTCGCTGAGCGCGCCATACGCAAGGAACACACAGTTGAATCATTATAATGACTCTTTATAATGTTTGATTAATAATTTATTGTCTGACTTATAATAAACAAGCAGATTTATACTCAGGCTTTTAAGGCGATTCTTTCAAAACAGTCGCCAGAAATTCTATATCACTATTCGACTGGGTTGTAAATAAATCAACAGGAAACCATAGAATAATACCGTCTTTTATAACACCTTAAGCAGATATATGCTTTCTTATTAACCAAATTTGACATCCCACATGTGTCTGTACAATGTAAATTAATCAGTAATCTCCGCATTTAACAAACCTGGACATATCAATGCCTCAAGTATATCGAACATTTTATTCTCACCCATTTTTCCTCCTATATTCTGAGACGAAACAAAACTAAGCTCTAAGTACTGTTTAAACAATACACCGTGATATTGTTTTCATATCGAAAGTATTAAATAAGTTCCCAAGGAGGTCGTTAAAAGCGGAGTTTGCTGTAAAATATATATGAATGTTTGTTTGTGTGTATGTGTAATAAAATAAAGACAGCACAATGTTAACATCTACAAGCATGATTAATAGTTAAAAACAATAATTGAACAACCCATTTCAAACCAAAATATCAAACCAATATATATATATATATATATATATATATATACACACACACAATAAAGACTATTAATATTTAGCAAGCTCCTTGCTATTAATCGCAATATATACAGACAATGCATATGTCCAGTCAATAAAAGACCCCTGTTCGAATCGATTACGGTATGTATCAAATCTTAATAGATAACCAATAGCATGAAAATTAAAATGACCAAATATGACAATACCATGAAACAGCAACGGTTGAAACCGTGTTTAACAGACGACAAACCGACGAAAAAATCGAATCGATTAAGGAATGTATCAAACATGTTTGAAACCTAAATA